>CM019171.2:6128469-6148468 GCA_009739505.2 Apolygus lucorum
TTGGTAGACTCGGAAGCAAAAATAAGTAAATATACAAGAAGAGAATTTAATTTCTATTTGACTGAGGGAAAAGCGAAGTGAGTAAGTCGGAACCAAGCTTGGAGGATTCTCTGTATTTCACTGGAAAACAATTCATCTGGCCAAATCCCTGAGCCCAAAATTTACTAATTACACCTCTTTTGTAATGCATCTTATTCCAGTCACAAAATAATTTGAAAGTAATTAAAAGTAAAACGACTGGATTTAGCTGATCATAGCTCAAGAAAAAGACCAGAATTGTAGAATACTTATTAGAATACTTACTAGTAGAATACTCTTATCCTTCGATCCTATGTTTAGTTATTCGTGCGAAACTTTGATTCATTGAATGACTATCGACACTAACTTCTGGTTCTATTTGAGATTAGCAGTTTACCTCGCTACTCCACGCTCGATCACGTCTGGTTACCTCCCACAAAGGAGGATTCAAAAAGGATTAAACCTTCCGTATGTTCCGGCTCCCAGATTACTTCCCCGTGCTCTCATTTATAAATTAACGGTTGACTGCTGTCTCAAAGGGCCTCTCGTTGCGAATAATTTGCTGGGTGACTGAATTTTGGTAGGAAGATATCGACAACCGGTTATTCCACACTATCATTTACCATATTCAGGTAGGTATTACTGCATAAAATAGTTTGTTTTCTCCCTTTATTTGGTACAGAAATATTCAGTCGTACAAACATATTAATTAGACGGCATCATAATTGTTCTCGTTGTCCATACTGAGCCATGTAGCCATGCCAAAGGGCTCTTAAAACCGCGTCATTGGCTGAAACAGCTGAAAACAGATGATTTATTGGTGAACTGTGCTTTGGGCAGTCTCGATATGGTCAATACCGTGCGCAATATTTTTTGAAGTTTGGTAGGGCTAAGCTCCTAGCTATTTTTATCTATGCGTGTGGTGAGAAGAGGAAATGAGCGGCTGATCCTCAGTTTTCACGAAATGTATTATGTCGAGCTAGCTTTTGGCATTGGCATCGTCAGGACACTTCTTTAGGTCATCGGATTATTGCCTGTTATCATTTCTACTGTGCGTCTATCATCCCAAGAAGTGGATTTACACTTTTACAGTTGGTGAGTAAAATAGTTAGATACACATTTAAGATAAGTTGGAAGGTATGTAGACCATTTGGTTTTAGGCATCCTGCATAACTTACATTCAAGGTAAGTGCTTCCTGCCCCCAGGGCATCTTATTAGCTTAGCTGATTCTATTAAGCTAAAAGTGGCGTTGAGCACTAGGTTAAGCAGAGTAAAGAAGTGATATCCTGTTGGTGGTCGAAATGACTCTGGGTCCTCTTTGTGAACAAAAAGAGGGAAACGTTGATTTTGGCGTTTAATTTTCATTTAGCTACAGTTTCGCTGGAGCATCTTGCCAGCATCTTCAGGCTAAAAACATTTAGAACAGCAGATCTCTAAATTAGTCATCTAATGGTCACTTTACAACTGGACATATATGTTATATTTCCCTATTTAGTTATTGATGTACAATAGACGTGCATTTTACCTTGTAGTGCTTTATGTAGAACTCCTTTGAAGGAGTACAGGTTATTATTATTGTTTTTTTTCACACTTGTTTGAAATTTCTCGACTTATACACTATAATAATCATTGTTTTCCCAGTTTGGATCCGTTAAGATCGATTTTGAATAGAGAAAGATTGAGATCAAAATGACTAGAAGTATATTCTACATAAAGCACTACAAGGTAAAATGCACGTCTATTGTACATCAATAACTAAATAGGGAAATATAACATATATGTCTAGTTGTAAAGTGACCATTAGATGACTAATTTAGAGATCTGCTGTTCTAAATATGTTTTAGCCTGAAGATGCTGGCAAGATGCTCCAGCGAAACTGTAGCTAAATGAAAATAAACGCCAAAATCAACGTTTCCCTCTTTTTGTTCACAAAGAGGACCCAGAGTCGTTTCGACCACCAACAGGATATTATCATCCGACTCAACACCCTTCAACAATCACAGAAGTGATATCCAGCTCCAATTATTCAAGGTGTTTAATTTATCCAGTACTTTTAATTATGGTTATTTGTATTCAATAAGTGAAATGCGCACTTGAGAGTGATTTTCTATTGTTCTTTCGTCTCTTTGTATTCTTATTTCGGTTTCTGAGTGGTCTTATCAACCAGAGGGTTTTTTTTCACTTTTAATAATTAAGTTTTAATTAGGTAAATTAACCATATACAGGGTGTTTCACGAAAAGGTTACACCCCCCTTCATTTCCACAAAATACATCGTAAAAAATTCCGACCAACGCAATTCTTCATGATTTTTTGTGAGGATCTCAGGAAAAATACTTTTGCGCAAAAAAGTTGCTCGCAATCGTGCGCAATTGACACTAACTTCATTTTTTCAAATGAAACCCCCCCTTTTTTATTACAGATTCGGATTCTACGTTAAATTTCATGAAAAATTCATACCCGAATTGATTTGTTTTATTGTGCGCAACCTGGCTTTTTGAGCGCTCCAAGTTGCGCAACTCCACAATTGCGCAAAAATTAGGTTTCGGAGAACCCTAAGTGTGGCACATGTTTTTCATCATTTTTTGACGCTGAATCACAGGGTGTCATCCGTTTTGAGAAAAACCAAGATTTAAGAGGAAAAATTAACATTTCTTTCACGAAAACATCAGTTTTGAGGTCGAAATTATGTTTATTTTTTATTTTCTCACCTACTTTTGAACCACGGGCTTGGGGCCGTCTACGGTGAAGTTAAAAATGAAAACTGACAGCATGATCATGCTTGAACTGAATAAAATTGCCTAAAAACTCAGAACGATTTAAAAAGAGCGATTTTTTCACTAAAAACAACCGAATTTTTGGCCTCTATTTTGGAAAATTTCAGTTAAATTGAAAAACGGATGTCACCATGTGATTTAGCGTTAAAAAATGATGAAAAAACATGTGCCACACTAAGGGTTCTCCAAAATCTAATGTTTGAGCAATTGTGGAGTTGCGCAACTTAGAGCGTTCAAAAAGCCAGGTTACGCGCAATAAAACAAATCGATGTGGGTATGAATTTCTCATGAAATTTGACGTAGAATCCGAATCTGTAATAAAAAAAGGGGGGTTTCATTTGAAAAAATGAAGTTAGTGTCAATTGCGCACGATTGCGCGCAACTTTTTTGCGCAAAAGTATTTTTCCTGAGATCTTCACAAAAAATCATGAAGAATTGCGTTGGTCGGAATTTTTTACGCTGTATTTTGCGAAAATGAAGGGGGGTGTAACCTTTTCGTGAAACACCCTGTAGTGCACCACATGTTCGGGGGCTCAAATTACTAAGTCACTGGGGGCAGGAAGCACTTACCTTGAATATAAGTTAAGCAGGATGCCTAAAACCAAATGGTCGAAAAAAAGTGAGTAAACATTTTACTCACCAACTGGAAAAGTGTAAATCCACTTCTTGGAACGATAGACGCACAATAGAAATGATAACAGGCAATTATCCGATGACCTATGTAAACCAATACCCCAAAGAAGTGTCCTGACGATGCCTACAGCGAATACTAGCTCGAAAAATTAAAAATTTAAAAGAAAACTGAGGATCAGCCGCTCATTTCCTCCCCTCACCACACATCTATCTCAACAAAGAAAGGAAACACATGATAAATATTTTTATTTATTAATTAATTTTTAATGGAAAGTTTATAATGTTTGTCACTATCAAATGTGACTGCAATAGAAATATAGTAACATAATAATTCGAAACATGTAGCATTAGTTCTCTATGGAGGGTCAATGTAATATAAATAATTTTACATGTGACAGTTATAACTCAACATTAATTAGATCGAACAGAAATAGAGACAAGATTGTGACGTGTTTCAACGCGACAACGAATTTCCTAAATCATAATTAATCTTCTCTCGATAAACTCCATTCATCCTTTCGGGTCGTCAAGTTAAAATACGATAGGCACTTTGCATGGTATAAGAATGATAATGACCTTCGAAATGGAGATATCTATAGGTATCATATTGTTATATATAACAAGATGAGTTCAATACCACAAGAACTACCTAACAGCAGTTCAACCCTTGTTATCCTTCAGATTTGTTCGAAGAACTTCTCATTGTCGGGAAACAAAAATTAAATAAGCTTTTTTTTTCTTGAAAAACGCGGGGTAGGAATCATAATGATACCTGGTTAAGAGCTTCTCCTTTGAATTTCCTCCCTTTTTCATTTACTTTTCTGCGTTCACCCCTCGTTTACAAAACTATGCTCGTTATTTTTCTTACCTGTAATGCGAAGGTTAAATAGTTTCCTCGCTCATTATTTTAGTGTTCAATGTTCTCGTAGGAAACTAAATTTCGTATCGAATTTCTTGTCAACCTCAAACGCACCTTTCATCTAAATTAGACCTACCTAGGGTGGGTGGGGGCAGGTTTGCAGTTTTGAGTTTTCGATTTTTTGTGGGTTCCACTGACGAATTATCCCCACGAAAAGTGGCTTTTGTTGTCGTTATGCAGCTCTCCCACCTTTCATGAAGAGAATAAACTTTTTCTTAAATGATTTGATGGCGAATTTCCCATTTTACCGCACTACCTCTTTGCGAACCTTTGCCCCGTCAGTGGGGTAGAGGTTCGCATCAGGTTTGCTCTGCGAATCTTATCCCCGATCGCAGATTGAGAGCTGGGGAGGCACAGAATCTCACGAATGATTGGTCAAAATAACTTTTATTAGGTAGCGAAAGTAAGAGGGTTACAAAAACCTATGTTTTTGGCCTTAAACTGCTCATTCGTTTTCGAAAATCCCAATTTAGGAACATCTAAGTGTATTAGACGTTTTCTCATCGAATTACAAATTAGGTTAGAGAAACCATCAACTTTATACACTAATGCCTACTTTTTAACAAGGTTTTACCTGAAATTAAAAAAAAACCTTAGTAGGCTTGCAAAGCGAACCTTTACCCCATGAAGCCTGCAAACTTTTGCCCCATCACGGAGTAGAGGTGTGTAAGACAAGGTCATTTGGCGGATTCGAATCCCGAACGGACACTCATTGCAGAGACCAGGTCTTTTGAATCCGTTCACTCACAAGACAAACAACCAACCGGTCAGAAGTCACAAAAACGAGCGAGTCTGTAAACCGAACGAGTCAAAAACCAGGGGCGTTGGGTGACCTCTGAAAGTGGTGGGGCACCAAACCAGAAAATACATGAACTTGACCCTAGGATCACACATACCTACATACTTTTGCATCAAACAGAGGACCCAGTGGGGAAACATCACATCTCAACTTCATTCCTTTTAATGATGAAAAAAAAAAATCATTTCTGGGACTCGAAAAGATAAAAATGTTAATTTGTTACTAAAACATTAAATATTCAGTTTTTTTTAAAAACGAAAAGCACATAATTTCTTAATCATAAAGACGAGATCATAAAAAAAAGTGTCTCAACAAATTCTACATATTAGTCGAAATGTCTATAAGGCTTTTCGAGGGTCATATTCCCTTTGATGACTTTTAATTGTCTTTTGCAACGCCTACGTAGCATTTATATATGAAAGTTGTGGAACTGAAGAGCACCAGGCTGCCTATTGTATTTCCCCATACCGAAATGTTGAACAGAAACGAAAAAATACGATAAGTCGGTAGGTAAGTCTAATCAGTGGTCAACTCCATCAGATCGTATTACAACAAACACCAAGACGACTTGAAATGCAGGGAAAATGGAATGGAAAACCGAAAATGGTAAGAGGACCAGGAACGTAAACTGTCATTGTTTCAAGACACTTTAGGGAACACAGTAGGTAAACAGCTCCAGAGAGACTAGTAATTTCGGAGAAAAACCCCTGAAGATAACAACTTCAACAATATTTTAAAACTTCGTTTCAACTTACAATAGTTTTAACTTACTTTCATGCCTATGTGACAAAATCCCTGTGTAGCAAACGCCATCCACAACAATGATAACACTCCAAAAATCATAATTTTGCTGTCAATCAGCAAAATTGTATCATGTCAAGATGTAACCACCCTCCTGTTTATCAGATAAACTTTATCTCTTGTCGGTTAACACACAAAACACCTAATCGTGCAGTCTGGGCAACATACTGTGAAAATTTGTAAAAGTGGGGAGTATCCATTCAATTTTTAACCCATCTATAACTGATATCAGAAGTACTCCATGCGTTTACATCCTATGATGAGTCTATTGTTATACAATGAACTTTCATGGCAACCTGAACAGAGTATCCATCCATCTAGTTGAATCAAAACAAGTCATCATCAGAAAGAATAAAAAATCGATTTTGTCTTCCAGGGCAGGGGCCGAGAAACGGAGGGGATAAACTAAAATAACACTACTGCGCATGTGCGGACAGGGAAAAACTAAAAATAAACAACACGTTGGCATGACGACGCCGGGGTCTAGTAGGGTCTAGCCCCAGATCTTGGGAATTCGGGAGTGGAGAATCGATTGTTTGATACAAATCGATTGTTGGATACCTATCGATTCCATCTTACATCTTCTCTCTCGTAGCAGGCCATGGAGACAGCCTTGGGCATGGACCTAGTAGTAGGCATGGAAGCTAGCTCCATGGCCTCGGGTTTTACCATGGAAATTTGACATAATAACTGCATGTCAGTGTAGAATTATTTTTTACTTGTAAAAGCTCCATGCTTCCATGGATCATGAGTGAGTTTTGAGGAAAAAACTTTCTGCTAGGAATTTTTTTCTACTTTGTGGAGAACACTTTTTGAAGGGAGTTTTCCAACTTTGGGGTAAAAAATCTAGGTTACAGTGAGAGAAATTTTGCCAGGGCTAGACCCAAAGTGGCCTTATGGACGCCACGCCCCTGGTCGAAACGTTGAGATCCAGGTCGTGACTCGAAAAAACGCTGAGTCGAAAAACCGAACGAGTCGGAATAAGTTACAATGAGTAGGTGATTTGAATGAATCGAATGAGCTGAAAGACAAAACAAATGACTCTTTGAGTGTGTTTAGTCTTTTTAGTCCTCAGTTCATTCGAACGTAATTCTTCACTTGGATGATGGAAGGTTTTGCTTAGAAAACCACTTCCATCTACTTTTTTCTGTTGATACTTCCTTGTCATTTGCACACATTAATGATCCATGTACAAACATGCATGTATATAAATATACATTATACATCCATATTGCGGGCAATTAATTTATTTTGTTGGCCTTCTGCCGTTGTTCTCGTAATTTAACCGGAAAACTCGATTGGTGGGTTGATGAACGAATCACCGTGTTCATTTTGATAACCCGTTCAGTTCTGACAAGGTCATTTTAAAGATACCTAAGGTCTTTTCAATACGTTCACTCCTGACCGACACACCTCTATCACGGAGGGTTCATTGTTTAACATCCCCTCGAAAATTGTGCTTGTGAAAATCCAAGAACTAATTGTAGGATTTGAAGGTTCATTTACTCCTCTACCAAGCAAAAACATGCCCAAAGCTGTTTGCACCTATGTACGGTGTTGAAAAATCATGAAAAGTTTTGAAAAAATGCGTCAAAAGAGTCAAAAATACATTTAATTCATATGTCCAACATGAGACGGTACTTCACACCCTGAGGTTTCCTGAGGCATCTGAAGTAGAGTAAACAAGTGCACTACCTACCTGAATCTCTCCAAAACTTTTACCGGTCATTTTCAAACTTCCGTGAGATCCCTTTGCTCCATGCAAACCTTTACCCCCACCTACGCTAGCTCATTTTTCTTTGGTTTTTCAATCTACCCTCTGAAACTTCTTTGTTTTTAGATAAAATTTTCCGTCCCCGACCAATGATTGGAATTCGATCAAAGTGTCGAAATTTTGCGTGATTAATGTCCGCAACTGGTTATTTAATCTTGGAAATTGAGGTTAGCTGAGGTTTTGAGAGGCTCTCATGCGCAGTTCCTACACCTTCCCTCGTCTTCCGTCCTCTGCTAGACGTTTTGTTTTCTCTCTACAACAAAAGAGAAAACCTACCCAACTCCCCCTTGAGCTTCACTCTTTTGTGTTCTTTCCTCTTATTTCCGACTCTTCAAGGCTTTTTAGGGTCTACATTATTCGGGGTAGTAACAGGGATGTCGGTTTACTTTCCTTTTGTAGATTTTAGCCGGGTTTTTCGGCAAAACGGCGTCTCTGGTAAGTCAATAGAAGATAGTCGAGTCATTCTTTCATCCCTTCTTTCACCAATAGTTTTTAATAGCAAGTCGGTACATAAAGATGTGAATATATAAAAATTAATCGGATCATCACTTTATTTTCTTCAAGTTATGTTGCAGCATTTAACTCTGACTCCGAATCTGCAATAAGAAATTTCAATTTTCAAACCACAGTATGTGGCAACGTAGTTTCCTACTTCCTTACGCATATTCAAGGCCAAATTTTTCAAAAATTCGAATTTAAAAGTCTTCATATTACTCGTATCTAGACTGAGATGAAGGCGAATGAAGAGAGAGAGATGAAGATTAAAGAGAAGATTTTATTTATAGAGAAGAAGATTTATTTATAAAGAAGAATTTAAAAGTGTCTAAATTACTCGTATAGGTATAGACTGAGATGAAGGCCACGTGGTTTGGTGCTCGTATTGGATTCATCATGAATTGAACGATCATCAACATGAGAGTGAGAAAATAACTTGGGATTAAAGTACAGGTTCGACGAATTTATTGAATAAGGTTTGTTGTAGACATGAGAGTGGGTGAATAGCTTGTGATTGTAGTGCAGGGTCAAGGAATTTATTGAGTAAGGACTGATGTTGACGAGTGAGGGAATCACTTGGGATTACATTACATGATCAATGATTTATTGTGCCGTGAGAAGTAAAAACTGCTTGAGAGAAAATTTTGAAAAAATATCAAAATATTCAGTAGAAAAATCAAAACGGCCTGAAGGAATGTTTCGTCATTTGATGTGGAGGAAAAACACCAAAGAGCGTTTGGAGGATACACGTACGCCTTGGCTAGGTTATTATTCCCTTTCATTCGATGTTGGGGAAAATCTACTCATTTAGGGTTGAGCTATTCTTCATCCAAATTGTTCGGTCAGCTGAGCCGTTTTCTGCTTCGGTCCCAAGCTGTTATTTCTTGACACGGAATTAAGGAATTAACTAATCACACGGAATTAAGTTGTGTAATTGACATGATTATGTTTAGACGTTCAGAGCAACTTCAATATACAATCTTTAAAGTTTCCTTTGATTAAATATGAAGTGAGAAATATGTACCTATTACTTTACAATTTGAAGTAGTCAGGTAGGTACTAGTATTATAGTCGGAATGTTATGTTTGATCGATACCTACTACTGAAAGAGTTCACTTCCAGCAACTATTAAGGCTAAATATTCCCGATTTTAGTAAGATGTTTTTTCCACTAGATGGCACCACTTTCGGGAGCAAAATTCATTTTGGGGTTTCTCTGGAAAGGCCGACTTTCATTCTGTAAAGCTTTTCGTGAATGTTATCATCAAACTTAGGTCTGTATATTCGATTTAGATTTTGAAAAAGGGTATCCCATGAGGTACAAACTTTTTTTGGTTTACATTTGAATATTTTTGAAAATTACAAGTATGCAATACTGAGAGCATCACTAATAAAATGCAAATCAATTTTTTGATCGAAAACAGTTCAATAGATCGAATTGCCTATCAGAAATAGGAATTGAAGTAGATGCTCTAATCCTTGAATTCGTATCTGGCACGCAGTGTGGCAATCGTTCATCACCTAGGTAAAGAGAGCCTGAATACCTGCTTTGAATTTTCAGTTTGAACTGTACATGATGGTGGCTATTTTGAAACAAAACCCGCGACATTTAGCCCTAATGATTATAATAAGTCATAGCGCAAAAGTGTGTTTGTCAATAGTGGGTGTATTATTGTTCATCTAAATTTTGATAAACTGACGGCTCAAGTGACACTATTTATTCTATTGTTGCAGGAATTTCATCCTCAAGAGGTCAGCCATTGAGAAGTCTTACGCAGAAGTAAGTGGACACGCTAAACCCAATCGATTCCATAAGACTGATATCATATTATTTGAATACGTCTCAAATACAGTTTAACATTTTATTATTTTTATTTCTAATATCACAATATTTATATTATTATCACAATATTTCTAAAGTCACAGCAGATTTTGCACCTTTAACCTCTATTCTCTCGATATTATTATATAGTTTTAAAATTTTCTTTGTACGTTATCGGATTCATAACTTTATTCCTTCGTGGACATTAATCACACATTATAATTCAAAAACCAAATGCATAATCATATAAATTGTAACCGATTACAGCATTTGCACTTTGAATTAAACCTTTCTCGAATTGAATAATTGAATGAATTGAAAATATAAATTTTTGCGAATTGAATTAGACTTACTAGCTTTTCCGCGTCAAATTAAAGGTTTTCTGAAACAAATTAAAGGTTTTCCGAGACAAAATAAAGGTTTTCCATTTCAAAATAAAGGTTTTATATTTCAAAATAAAGGTTTTATATTTCAAAATAAAGGTCTTTCATTTCAAAATAAAGATTGTTAAGAGAAATAAAGTTCACTGTAGATGGTCCCCTATGAATCGGCGGGATTCATATGGCTGATCTCTTATGAATTGGGAGGATGGTCCCCTTTTGAATTTGAATCCTGCCATTCCATTGGGGACCATCTACAGTGAAATTTACAACTCTGAACGATCTTTATTTTGAAATGGAAGATATTGATTTTGAAATGGAAAACCTTTAATTTGGCGCAGAAAAGCTATTAGGTCCAACTCAACTTGCGGAATGTTAATTCAATTCGCGAAAGGTTTAATTCAAAGTGCGAATGCTATGTATGTGTAGTTTCTACAAAACCTTGGTTATGGTAATGATTTGTTTCAGGCACTTCTCAAAATCTCATCCGCCTTCCTAAACAGAAAAATTGCAAACATCCCCGACTTAAAGACTGATGGCTCGGAAGAAAAATGGTGAGATCTTATTTATTTATTGAAACAATTAAATGCAATTCTTTATTCAATTCAAGTGGAGTGAAGAGAAGCGCCTCATTGGAAAAACCACAAGTTCAAGTCGTGTGTGGTGACGTCTCAGGGGTCGCTGAGACTCCTATATAACGTACCTCCGTGGCATTTCTTCTACACTACATGAATCTCTAGGAAGTACGAGAATTCAGCTTTTACAGCAAGAATTATTGAATCGTTACAAGACTGTCGTAATGAGCTGGTTTTGGTCTTAAACTTATTATTTGGGGGTATAGTTTGAGAAAAATAGGTACTTTTCAGGATATAAACGAATTTTTCTACACATCATGAACAATTACTAGGTGCTGGTTTTATATGGTGATTCAGTTTTTTGACCGACTTCAACGCGCCGAAGGCGCGCGAAAGAGGAGGTACTCAATTCGGGTTGTCGTTGGACGACAATTTTTTTTTTGTATGTCTGAACACCTTGCATTTCTTTATTCTGGTACCAATCTGTCTGGTTCTTTTTGAAATTTGTTCTACCAGTATCCGTGGTGGTCCCGTTTTAAACAGATTTCACTATGCATTGTTAGAAGTATAGAAAATTTGTGAAAGAAGTTGAAAAACGTGGTTCCCGTTTTCGGGAATATTGGTCCGCATTCACTCTTCTTGCCCTGTGACTTCCGACTGAGTCGATGCCGGACTAATTGTGTATAGTCAAATTAAAGGTCTGATTGTAAGCTTTAAAATTATATGCAATATGAGGGGGGTTCCGATAACCAAAAGGTGCTGCGGGGATGAGAAAGGGGGAAATTATGGTGGGTTATTCGCTCTAAACCTGCATGAGCCGTATCAAACGTGTTTATGAATGCTCAAGTATGGGAGTTTTCCTACCAAATATGAGTGACATAATGGTACTGTTATTAGGCATTCTACCAAGTGGATGTAGCACATAGCTTCCTCGTCATCCATAATATAGTTGGGTAGGTAATGGTATAGGAGATCATCTGAACTGAATAGTGCCATACCAAATATGAGGTATATAGTACAACTAGGTGATTAGATGGTATTCTACCAAGTGGGTGTAGCACATAGCTTCCTCGTCATCCATAATATAGGTAGTTAGGTAGGTAATGGTATAGGAGATCATCTGAACTAAATAGTGCCTGACCTAATATGGCAGATATAGCACAGTTAGGGGATTAGATGGTATTCTACCAAGTGGGTGTAGCACATAGCTTCCTCGTCATCCATAATATAGTTAGGTAGGTAATGGTATAGGAGATCGTCAGAACTGAATCGTGCCATACCAAATATGAGGTATGTGGTACTGTTAGGTGATGACAGGGTTTTCCACCAAGTGGGTGTAGCACATAGCTCCCTCGTCAATCATGTCATGGTTAAGTTGTTGAAGTGTGTTGTCAGAACTACCAAGTACTTACCTACCAAATATGAGGGAAGTCGAACTGTTAGGAGATAAGAGAGTAGATTGCTAAGTAGGAAAGTGAACCAAATACCTCCTGAAACCGATCCAAAAACGGAAACTCATCTATCCATATTGAAACTGACCCGGATTACAGAATTTGGTCCACCCTACGGCTTCTGGTTCACCTTACTGAAATGATTCACAGTACGGAAATAGATCTATATTACGAAAATTGATCGAAAAACTGCGGGTAAATTAATTTCAGATTTAAATTGAGGACCACTAAAAAGTGAAAAATAAAAAATATTATAAAATGGAAAAATAATAAAATAAAAACCTTTTTAAGAAAAAAATGGACCGACCTCAAAAATTCAGTAGGGAAGGTGGGTAGGTAGGTACGGATTGAAGTCGCCGCTGTGCCCATCTGTAGACACAACCATACGCAAGTAGATTCCACTTCCATCTGGTTAGTATTACGACATGCGTCGATAGTGCAATACAAAACAGGAACGAGAGTGGGTATCATTGAGGTAATAAATGTGTTCCAAAACTATTAGGTAGTAGGTCACTGCTGTCGTATGAAGGAGGATGAGAGTGTGACAATAAGTGTGAATGAATCTTAGTAAGAATATTCCCTGTGATAACAGCTGAAGACGTCCACGACACCAAGAAAGGTTGGTTAAAGATTCAACATGAGAAGGTTGTTTACTTACTTACTTACATACCCTTACTCCGGTTTTGTATTGAACTTTCGACGCATGTTGTAATACTAACCGATCATTTTAGTATGTACCCATACTCATATCACAAAACCACATCATGATCTAGACAATGCTACATGCATAATGCAATACTTGCAATATTAGATTATACAGATAATATCTCATCAAAGATAGATTAGATCAATAGATAAGGTAAAATTAGATATCATCTTATCAAAGATGGTATGTTGGAATCCAAACATTTTTTACGGAGATTCACACACATCGTCACACTCTCATCCTCCTTCATACGACAGCAGTGACCTACTACCTAATAGTTTCGGAACACATTTATTACCTCAATGATACCCACTCTCGTTCCTGTTTTGTATTGCACTATCGACGCATGTCGTAATACTAACCAGATGGAAGTGGAATCTACTTGCGTATGGTTGTGTCTACAGATGGGCACAGCGGCGACTTCAATCCGTACCTACCTACCCACCTTCCCTACTGAATTTCCTAAGATTATTATTTTTCTCTTTTTGGTGTTTACAGACATCATTTTTTGTGTTTTGTGTTCACTACCTTTACATTCGTTGATGCAAAGCCGTATGACACCGACCGTTATGAGGAGTGTGCACTGTGCAATAGACATGCGAAGGAAGATGTGCACCACTTTCTCTGTATTTGGCCAGTACTTGCAGAGTTTAGAGTTGAAGTTTTTAATAATCCCGTGCTTTGTCGGGATGAGGCTGTGGCTTTGCTGGATGGTCTCAACTGGTGGCTTGCGGTAAATTAGCCTGGCGATATCGCTCTGCGATGGTACATGAGTTTAATTTTCAATTTCTTTGTATTTCATTGTATTTTGTTTTCATTGTAGTTTAACCTGCTGACGCTCCCGACAAGCGGTTTGAAAAACGATGTCAGTATTGTTTATTTTATAATGCAGAAGGAATCTTTTACTTTGTTTCATTTTGTCAATAAACGTTTTTCTTCTTCTTCCATTACATTTGTTGCACTGGATTCTGTACATTTATGTACAATATAATTTCTGTACGATTAGGAACGTTATTGACGCGAATTGTGGATGTTGGAAGGAGAATAAAGGAGGGGAACAGGAAGCGTGGAAACGACCCGGCCTAGCCGGAAAAAGCTCGTCATGAATGGGGTGTGGTGGTCATGCGCGTTGCCAGAAGGTCGCTAGGTGTGTGTGGAGGCAACTTTGGGGTTTCCAACCTCTACGGCGAGGACGGGGCGGGAGTCCCTCCTCCACCACCAGGTACCTTCTGACTCCTGGCGATCTCTGAATGGGGAGACCTACTGAGCGATCGACCCACACATTCCCTTCTACTATTGGGAGTTCAACCCTACACCAATCTCTTTTCGATACATTCTCGCTGTCTTGGCCAATATCAATTTGGTGCCTAGATGGTCGATACCCAAGGGAAGCTTATTTCGGGAACCAGTAGATACCTCCTCTTATTTTTATTAGAAATTGGGTTAAACAATAGATGTTAAAAATATTGAAAAAGTAACGTTACTTCCAAATCCATAATTCAGATGCATTTTAATCCCCTCTTTTATAAAATTACCCTTGTATTTTCACCATTAACAAAATCCTCACAATAGGAAAATTGTTTGGCAATAATTTGATAATTACGTCTCCCGGAAAGTACTTTATGGATGAAATGAACTCGAAACGCTGCAAATTATTACACATTGGTTTATAATTTTTCTGTACAGATCACTAATCTGAAAACTCGGCGCTTTGCGCCTCGGCGGGGGGCTCCGCCCCCCTGCACCCCCCGGTTTATTTCTTTTTCCATACTATGTATGAAATCATAGGAACACAGAATGTGTTTTTGCGATGCTAGTCATCCGTTAAATAAAAAACAACAATAATAAATGTGGAGTCTTTGGCAATAATAAAATAAATAATTGTTAGACATTTAATTTGGTTTAAAACCCTATAAATGTTATATAAATAAATATATAGTTACAAGAAAAATACTATATAAATTGAGAGCTTTCCAACGAATGGTGAACAATTTCTGTGCAATGAACACTGCGGGAGTTCTATTTCCTTACCAACGGCTTGGTTGCACGTGAAAATCATTATAAAAGGCGCGTAACGGTTTTAACACAGAATGTGTTTTTGCGATGACCTACCGAAAAAAAATCGTCACGAAAAAGCGACAGAAAAAACCGTTACGCGCCTTTTATAATGATTTTCACGTGCAACCAAGCCGTTGGTAAGGAAATAGAACTCCCGCAGTTTTCATTGCACAGAAATTGTTCACCATTCGTTGGAAAGCTCTCAATTTATATAGTATTTTTCTTGTAGTTACATATTTATTTATATAACATTTATAGGGTTTTAGACCAAATTAAATGTCTAACAATTATTTATTTTATTATTGCCAAAGACTCCACATTTATTATTGTTGTTTTTTATTTAACGGATGACTAGCATCGCAAAAACACATTCTGTGTTCCTATGATTCCATACAGAGTATGGAAAAAGAAATAAACCGGGGGGTGCAGGGGGGCGGATCCCCCCGCCGAGGCGCAAAGCGCCGAGTTTTCTGTCGCTTTTTCGTGACGATTTTTTTTTCGGTAGGTCATCGCAAAAACACATTTTGTTGTTAAAATACAGCTTTATCATTAGTGGTATCTACCGACCATATTTTCGCTCAAGGTTATTTTCATAGTTCGCCCCAGTAGATCTCCACTCTCATCGTTGCGCTATTTGCTGATGATCAGGCGGTATTGTCCTCCGATTATGACCGGGACGTTGCACAGTACTGTGAGTATGTGTAAAAAATCGAAAAAAACGAACGTCTATTAGTATTGGAAAGGAGTGCAAGAACCTATCCCTAGATAGTCTTTGAGCTCGTTTAAATAGCTTTCCTGATCTCACAAGCCTCACCCTGGATCACCAGAGGGCAAGTTCCGCGATCATTTATGTTAATAACTCATTTCACCCAAAACGCTAACGATGAACTACCTGCTCATTATGAGTGCGGATACCGTCATATCAACAAGTTGGGTCTTATTGCTCTTCATGACGAGTCACGCCATAAGTATGTGCTTTATTCACGTTTTTTAATAATTTTTGAAGTATGAATTTCCCCTAAGCACTCGGTAAAATCGTCACAATAATAATTCCCAATTTTTCTTCTTAAACCTTAAAATTAAATAGTGAATTTCTCAAAAAGAGGAGAAATGAGGAATTAGAGAGTTGGATGAATGTTTTCTGGCACTATCCCTTGACTCAATCCCGTTGGAATTTGCCGCGACTAGCCGCGACTTTTTTTTCTATGAAATTTTCAATTCTAATAGAAAGCTTTTTGGAAATTAAAGTCGCGGGAAAGTGTGGAGAGGAAATGTTCAATTTCTCCCTTGCGAGGGAAAAACATTAAATCATGTTTAATGTTTTTCCCTCGCAAGGGAGAAATTAGATTGCCGATCACTCAGCTGATCAGTGACCACTCAGGCGCCTTCAGCATTCTCCATTGACCCTGCTTCTCAAATTTCAGCTTCCTGCGTTCAACAGGAGAGAAAATGGCCTTGGAGCTCACTCAGCTGATCAGTGACCATCTTGGTACAACTAGACCCCAAATGGAGCCGATATAACGTGGTAACTAAGAAATCGGTCCGTGGTAACTAAGAAAAAAAAGCGTTGCAGATTTGCGTGTCGGAATTCACAGAATGACCCCCAGCCCTAAAACATTAAACATGTTAAAAAACCACATCCTCGCATTTTTTCATATCAACAGAATAGAACAGAAAAGATTATGAAGTCATCAACCAGTATCTGATTAGGGATAACTTCACCGTCACGACCACCACCCACAGAACTGATACCTAATGCTGTATCAACCACATCTAACGCTGTGGAACTGAGTTGTGGAAGCGCTCTCTCCAGCATCAGCAGCGCTAATGACAGTGACGATTTAGATTCATCAATCAGTGTAATGCACTTCTAAAGACATCTAAATATTACCTATGTTTCGGTACCTAAACTTTTGTAAAATTGGTGAAATGTTACTTTTGTTTTGAATTTAAAATTTCAGTATTTTTCATAAACTTCTTCTAATATTATTTATTGTGCAATTGTCTTTCCTTGAAATATGAAGTAGTATGAAATCCATGATCAGAGCAACCTTCCCTAACAGAACTTTCCACAAATTGATTTTTGATCTCTTGACCTATAAACTCACAGTACTGTGCGTTGTTTTCATCGTCAGACGAATCATAGACGATTCGTAATGAGATATTATTCATTTCGATCCAATACACAATGTGAATTTCACAACAGTCACAAATCACATATTGAATTTGTAGTTTAAGCGAGATTACCTAGTTTATTCGGCCCACGTTTGACCGTTAATCCCCCCGAGATGGAGTTTAAACTCGTAAATTGCTCTGGTGAAAGACGTCGATTATCTCTCGCCTCTCTTGGTTTAAACTCGTTTAGAATTTTTGGGAAAGTGGTCATAAGTGAATAACCAATTCTTAGATTCTACGCAGTATAATCAATTGTTATTGTGAATACTGAGTAGTTCGGTGGGTTCTGTTTTCAGGAACATGTGGAACGTGTGGAGGACAGTTCTGGAAGAAAACGAAAAACTGGCGCGCGCGCGGTTGGCCGCCGTTGAAGTGTTTTCCCAGCACGTGGCCGACGACGCGAAAATGCTCAGGGCCAACAAGCTATTCACTGCCAAAAAGGTGTGTGGATATTTCTATTAAATAGGTGAATATTCATAGGTGATTAATAATCACTGATTATACATGAAATGACTCTTTAGTAATGTGAAGACCAAAGCAGGCATGATGAATAGACAACATTTCGAAGACACAATTTTTTTTTTTTTTTTTCAAAATTACTGATTAATAAACTACAACTGTTGGGTATATAATTCAGTGAAACATTTTAATGTTTTTAGCTTTGACTTACCACAAACAATATCTATACATTGACTATGATTTGTGAAGTTTTTCAAAAATCTACAACTTTTAAAAGAAATTTTGTAGGGTCTTCCTTGCACTTAAACCTGCCAAAACTACATACATGTTTCCTAATATTATTCAATGTTCTTATTGCTTTCAACTCTACCAAGGTAGTGGATTGTTTTTAAAAAATTTAAAAATCCAAAATCAAAATTTATCCTCGTCTTACAAATTTTAGACCTTCCTGAACAATTTTGATTTCGTGTCTGCCTGTCTGTCATGAACTTTCTTGTAACAGGCAAAACTACATGAAGTTATTTTCTGATTTCAATGAAATTTTTTGGGATTGTGCTGGTTGGCGGGAAGATGGTTCCCTATGAAATTCATTTCAAAAAAATGAAATAAAAACATTGCTTGTTCTCGATCCCTCCTTATCTTATCTCTTTTATTTCCACGTAATTGGTTCATTGTTGATTATCTTGTATTTATGTAGTAATAAATAGTTCAACTATTTCGATTGTTTTTGGGAAGACACACAAAATTCCACTGATGTGTGACTTTTCAATTTGGTTTTACCTGATTAGTAGGTTTCAGAAACAATGGAAAATTAAATTTATACAATTGGAAGAAATATGAGTTTCAGGAGTTGTTATCCTAAATATGAACAGCAGAAGTTATATTATTGGTTATTAGTAGGTTTAGTAGATTAGTATGTTCAGAAACATTAGAAAATCAAACTTAAACAATTGGAAAAAATATGAGTTTTAGGAGTTGTTATCCCAAATATGAACAGCAGAAGTAATAAAATTCGTTATTAGTAGTTTTAGTAGATTATTAGGATTCAGAAAAAAATGGAAAATAAAATTTATACGATTGGATGAAATATGAGATTCAGGAGTTATTATCCCAATATGAACAGCAGAAGTCGTATATTGGTTATTAGTATGTTTAGTAAATTAGTAGGTTTCAGAAACAATGGAAAATGAAATTAATACAATTGGAAGAATATGAATTTTTGGAGTTGTTGTCCCAAATATGAACAGCAGAAGTGATAATAGTGGTTTGGTTCGACAGTGGCTGAAGTTAACGATATTGTAAGGTTACTGTAGTAATGCATGTAATCGCATGCTCGTATTTGAGTGTAGTTAGGCTGTTATTGTTGTCCTGTCTCCGAAAATTCCACTCTTACCTGGACTGTTAACTAAAAGTACACGGTATTTGTATAAAACTGTTTTTCACTCTTAAAATTATAATATGTTAGCTTCATTACCTTTCATTTTCTAAATCCACATCAAACGGATTGGGAATAGAGTCCACTGAATTATAAAAATTTCTTCGCCGAGCTTTCGGTTAATATTTTACCTTCTTTAGGGCTCGATGGATGGTTTACTCAGTGAGCATACCAAGAGTCAATTTGAAGGGGGTTGGTGGAGATACCACTATAATTATTGAAGATTAAATTGTACGGTCCACGGCTGGAGAGAGAGAACTTCTCTCTCGCTGTGATACACCTTTATATTTTTTGTCTAATTGTTTTGTTTTTTGAAAGCTGGTGTTTGATTCATTGTTACATTTAACAGGTACCATACAATTTAATCCTTAATAATTATGGTGGCATCTCCACCAAACCCCTTCAAATTGACTCTTGGTATGCTCACTGAGTAAACCTTCTTCGAGCCCTGAAGGAGGTAAAATGTTAACCGTAAGCTCGACGAAGAAGGTTTTATAATTCAGTGGACTCTATTCCAATCCGTTTGACGTGTATTTGTTGGCTCGATCTACATAGTTGATTTTCTACTTCCCTTTTGAGCAAAAAGAAAAGATGCATTTTGGGTGGGTAAATTGTGTTTTGTATTATCAGTCCTTAAATTCATCTCAATGTGATAAGGAGAGAAAAGTACGGACCTGTATAGAGTCACTCATCTGTCAATCACAAGTGAATAGAACTGTTGGAG
>CM019171.2:6148568-6173323 GCA_009739505.2 Apolygus lucorum
CTTCCTAGGTAATACTGTAAACTGTACTGGACTTAAGCCTTGGAGGGTTCGGTATTGAGCTAATTTGTTTCATTTTTTCATATGTTTTCTATCCCATTCTTAGTATTTATGATGTATTTTTGATTGCCAAATAAATGAATAAATAAATAAATATATTAACCTCTTCTACCTCCTGGGGGAGGTCTCTCTCTACCTCCGTTTATTAACTTTATTTTTTCAATACTTTTGGTGAGTCAATTCCATTCTTTCCCTTCATTTCTTACACTTCCGCTTCAAACAAATGTAGAATATAATCCGAAGGATAATAACGTTTCTAAACAAATGAAATATCCTCTAGGAAATCATAGCAATTTATTCCCTTTGAAAAAGGGATGAGATTCGGGACGTGAGAAACCTACAAAGCGTCTCTCCAAGGCGATGGAAACTGCGCTGGAAAGCTCAGTCGGCGTGAGAAAGTAACGGCCTTTAACGGCTCTGAAATGTAAATTGTTTTCATTCCAGACAAGAATAACAGAGCTCGTCACAATTTCATCCTGACTTGGGGACCTTTATCGTGCTCCTATACAATTGTTAGTTGAAACTTTGTTCTGAAGCGGAAAATTATTGAAATCATCATATTTGGTGGGTATAATTTAGTGAAATAAGAGTCAAACAATCTAATTCCTCCCTTGATGGGAAAAACAAGAGATCATGGATGTTTCAAGGTATTATTTTTGAGAAAGTGACGTAATTTAATGGCGGGGAACCATAGTGGTAGGTACTGCTTTCTTCCCTAAGAATTGATGTAGGTAGTGCAGGTCCTCGTTCAAATTGGATATCACCAATGTGCAAATATCTGACCACGAATGAGCCTAGTGAATGATTGGACTGGAGACTCTGAGCCTCCACTTCGCTGCTCTGTGGCAGTTCTACAAATACTTAGCTCTATACAGCGTGTTACAATATTTTTTCCCCTGTTATCTCAACCGATTTTGATGAAATTTGGTCTACGTGCTCTATTTGGGGTCTAGTTGAGTCCTTAAGCTTTTGGTTGATGCAGGTCACTTCTTAGGAATGAAAATAAAGGATGAAATTATCAAAACGCCCTAGCTCGAAAACTTCTCTCGGTCTTAGTCGGCCGCCGTTCGTTTTTAGTATTTTTCCATGAAGTATTTAGGCTCCATTTGGGGTCTAGTTGTGCCCCGAAGATTTTGGTTGATGTATGTCACTTCTAAGGGTTCAAAAATGAATTTTGAAAACGCTCTAACTCAAAAAATTTCGATATGAAGGTATTGTTTTTCCTTCAATTTAAGATTATATAGAATTTAAAAAAATTTTTGAGACCACGCGGAGCTCTGTAGGACAAACCGTTCGCTCCCTACGAGAATTTAAGGGTTGGACGTACGATAAATCAGAAACACGAGTGTGAATTGCAAAACAGGCCTAATCTCCGATCAAATTTTAGTTGACCGAAATGCGATCGATGTTTTCTTCATGTTGGATGGTAGGTGGCTTTGCAGACGAGTGATCAATATAGAAAAAATTATAAACCATTGTGTAATAATTTGCAGGCGTTTTTAGTCCTCAGTTCATTCGAAAGTAATTCTTCACTTGGATGATGGAAGGTTTTGCTTAGGAAACCACTTCTATCTACTCCTTTCTGTTGATACTTCAATGTCGTTTTCCACACATTCATGATCCACGTACAAACAAAATACATTATAAATACATGTTGCGGGCAATTAATTTGTTTTGTTGGCCTTCTGCCGTTGTTCTCGGAATTTTTCCAGAAAAACTCGATTGGGTGGATTGATGGACGAATGACCGTGTTCATTTTGACAACCCGTTCAGTTCAGACAAGGTCGTATTGAAGATAAGGTATTTTCAATACGTTCACTCCTGACCGACACACCTCTAAATTACAGTGGGAACAAAATTTGTTATATTTAATAATATTAAATATTATATTATTATATTATAACCATCACATGTGTTTCACTTCTTTCGATATCAATATTTTCCTTTCAATATTCGATAAATATCGCAAGAAAAATATCGATACAAATATCGAAACAAAATATCGATATCAACAAAATTTGTTTTTAATATTGAAGGTATTTAATATTTAATATTGAATATTTAATATTTAAGGTATCGAATCGTCACTACAGTTGAATACTGCATAGTGACGATTCGATGTACCTTTCGATGCGATATTTACCATCGAAATAATATCGGAAGGCTGTATCGATATCACTAATATCGATAGAATATCGAAAGAAAAATATTCAGGTGACAAAGTCACTGTATCGATTATGTTTTTGCATCTTTCTTATCAATATCAGTGATATCGATAGAATACCGAAAGAAAAATACTGATTTCACTGATATCGAATGTTTTTGCGTCTGTTTTTATCAATTCAATAATATTCAATAATATTATTATTCAATAATATTGGATATTGATTTAAAAAACCATGCAAAAACATATGTTTTTGCATAGTTTTTTAAATCAATATCAGTGATCATGATAAATTATCGGAAGGAGAATATTGATTTCACTGATATCGAATATGTTTTTACATCGTGTTTTATGGATATCTACGAACAAAATGCCAGTTCAAATTTTACTCGTAAAAAGTTGCATTAATACATAATATAATAAATCAATACAAAACAGAAACTATGTCGGACATAGTCATGGGTTGTCATGTTATTTCAACATTGTTGTTTATGTGTTGCGTCCATCTTCTGTTTCTATTTATTTTGGATCCTTGTTATTGACATTTTCATGTCTTTGCTTTGGCACATAACCTGAAAAATCGTCACGAATACTTGCTCACGCGACCAATAAATAAAATAGACTCACTGTGTCGCGTAGAGAACAATCAACTGTTTTCTTATTTTGATGCTTGGGCACATGAACTAACAACCTTACTTCACTACCTTGTTGTGTATGCAAGCATTTCTTAACGATTTCGAATCGAATGTGAAGCGTTTTAAAATAATTTCTTTCGATATCAATATTTTCTTTTCGATATTCGATAATATCGCAAGAAAAATATCGATACAAATATCGGAAATATCAAAACAAAATATCGATATCGATAAATATCGAAAGTATCGAATCGTCACTACTACTGCGAAGGAGTCGAGACAGCAGAACATATCCTCTGCAAGTGCCCTGCTGTAGCATCTACAACCTTTTGGTTTATTATTTCAATAATGAACCTTTGGAATCGACCAAGAAAAAAAAAATTTTAACACCCCCTCAAAATTTGATGGTTTACGTTTCAAGGTACGTAGAATCCAAAAATCGAATAAAAATTTGGCCGTCCGTCCGCCGTATGCCGTCCGCCGTACGCCGTTCGCCGTACGCGGCACTTTTGCCACTTAGCATTGACCGATTTTGATGAAATTTAGTATGTAGGTTCCATTTGGGGTCTAGTTGTGCCCCGAAGCTTTTGGTTGATGTAGGTCACTTCTAAGGGTTCCAAAATCAATTTTGAAATTTTGAAAACGCCCTAACTCAAAACATTTTGATATAAAGGTATTGTTTTTCCTTCAATTTAGGATTCTATAGAATTTTTAGAGACCACGCGGAGCTCTGTAGGACAAACCGTTCGCTCCCTACGAAAATTTAAGGGTTTAAATTGAAATATATATATAAATCAAAACACGAGTGTGAATCGCAAAAGAGGCCTAATCTCCGTTCAAATTAGAGCTGACCGAAATGCGATCAATGGTTGGTGATTTGGATTTTTTTAAAAATTTTTTAAAATTTTTTTTTCGATTTTTTTTTTTGATTTTTTTTTTATATTGGATGGATGGTGATTTTGTAGACGAGTGATCTATATAGAAAATAATAAACCATTGTGTAATAATTTGCAGCGTTTTTTTTTGTACCAGATTCCGGCATTTCGCGAAGGGTACTCTTGTCTCGGCCGAAATTGCTCGGGAACGCCCGAAAAAATTTTTCACTTTTTGAGAGAAGAGGTTTTCAAACGGGTACTCAAATGAAAAGGGAATTTTGTCACAATAGATCAAACTTATGGTCTAAGTGAATAAGGGCTTGCCCCGTCTCATAATTGAAAAAAAAAAAAAAAAATGTAATGGATGTATCCATTACAACTGTATACAGTTGTTTAGATCGGCTGCACAAAACAAAGTTTCCTTCCTTCGGGATTGAGGAAAACAGTTTTCGAATGATGCAGCCCTCAGTTGTTGATATTTACAGTCCGCTGCACCCTCGCATAATATTTCATTCACTGAGCGGTGTACGGTTCAACACCCCTCAATCCTTCCTATTACCCCCTCCCCTCCCTGTCCCTCTCTTCCACAACCTCTGAAACCGATTGTAATTTGTGGCTGCTACCAATTTGGCACGCGCTCCAGCGGTTTTCCACTCTCTCGCCTCCTCCCTCGCTTTATCAAGCTTCCGACAGAATCCGTCGTATATCAACGAATTTGGGGAACTTCAATCCTCCCCCGCTGCAGACCCCGGGACCTGCGAGGTGAAGCAAGGCATATCGGAGGGAGAGAGCGAAATCATCATAAACCCTGAAAAGTGTTATTACAGTGACGATTAGAGACGAAATTTTACATGTTTTGAATATTGAGTTTCCATATTCTGAATAGGAATGAACAAGTCTAGTGCTATTTCCCACAATTTAAACATAATTTGATTTCACACATTTTTGGATATTCAAAACCAAAGAGCACATTTTTAGGTTTTTAAATATTTTTCGAATATTTTGATAGTTTTAGAATATTTGATTTTAGAATAGTTTTAGAATAGATTTTAGAATAGTTTTAGAATTTGATTTCACACATTTTTGGATATTCAAAACCAAAGAGCACATTTTTAGGTTTTTAAATATTTTTCGAATATTTTGATAGTTTTAGAATATTTTTCAAATAAGTATTTGGACTTATTCAAGGAAAACTGGTCGCTAAGGACGCAAAACTGAGAACAACTGAGTACAATGCAAGAAACGAACGGAGATCGCATTTCGGTCAGGTAAAATTTCAACGGAAATTAGACCTCTTTTGCGATTCACACTCGTGTTTCTGATTTATTGTAAGTCCGACCCTTAATATTTCGCAGAGAGCAAACAGAGCTCCGAGTGGTCTCTAAACATTCAATACTGTTTTAAATTGGCAAAAAAAAACCTTAATATCATAAGTTTTTGAGTTAGGGCGTTTTGAGAATTTCAACCCTTGTTTTTCACGCCTTAGAAGTGACTGACATCAACCAAAAGCTTTGCGGCACAACTGGATCCTAAATGGAGACCATAATATGGTATGTTATACCAAATTTGAACCAAATCGGACCAGTGTTGCTAAGAAAAAAAGTACGGCGGACGGACGGAAAATTTTTAATTGGATTTTAGGATTCTACGTACCCTGGAACGTAAAACATCACATTTTTTAACCCCCTCAAAATTTGTTGGTTTACGTTTCAAGGTGCGTAGAATCCGAAAATCGAATAAAACGCTGCAAATTATTACACAATGGTTTATTATTTTCTATATAGATCACTCGTCTGCAAAGCCACCAAACATCCAACATGAAGAGAAACATCGATCGTATTTCGGTCAGCTAAAAATTCAACGGAGATTAGGCCTCTTTTGCGATTCACACTCGTGTTTCTGATTTATCGTAAGTTCAACCCTTAAGTTCTCGTAGGGAGCAAGCGGTTGGTCATACAGAGCTGTGTGTGGTCTCATTCGATTCTAAAAATTCAAAAATATTTAAATTGATGAAAAAAGGTCCCACAGTAAGACTTGGGCGCCCTTATGCGATCGATCTGTGGCGAAGGAGGACAACACTCAACAGAGAAAAAAATAACCACACAGTAATCCGTTTTAGACCATTCTGAATCCAAATCCGCGAAACAAAACCATAGTTGTATCTCTCTTTGTGTGTGTGTGTGTGTTTGACAAAATCTTGTGTCGTCTGCCCAGGCCTTAATTTCCTACCAATTATCGTGTTTCTTTTTTATTAGACTCAGAAATCTTCCAAATTGCACTATTCCACCAGAGTATCAAAATTAGTAAGGGGAGGGGGCGGTGGAGGGATAATTTTCACAAAATATCCGATTTTACAATATTTTGATTCCTTTACTGCTTACTAATTGTATCCAATCTTTGAAATTAAGGAAAAATTCTGAATTTTACCTCCGGGTTTTCATGAATTATTCTCTGTACCACCATGCTGCCAGGACACCATAAACTGCATATTTCGTGTTTTGGTATGTACGAGTAGGCTCCATTTGGGGTCTAGTTGTGCCCCGAAGATTTTGGTTGATGTAGGTCACTTTTAAGGGTTGAAAAATAAGGTTTGAAATTTTGAAAACACCATAACTCAAAAAATTTTGATACTGGTATACAGGGTGTCCCCGAAAACGTTCCTCCCCTGCTAAAATCGTCCAAGAAGTGGTAAAAACAAAAGTTTTTTTTGAATCTTCGTGATTTTTTCCAAGGATCTCAAATGTGACTACGGTGCGCATTGCGCACGTGCGCAATCGTGCGCAACGCACACCAACTTCGTTTTTTCAAACGAGACTCCCCATTTTTTGTTGCAGATTCGGATTCTACGTGAAATTTCATGAACATTTCACCCCTCAACCGATTTTTTTGTTGCGCGCAACCCGCTCAGTGCGCGCTCAAAGATGCGCAACCGCAAGGTTGTGTCAAAATGAGCATGTACGAAGTACCTAAGTGTAATACATGATATTTTAGTATTTTTTTACGCTGAATCACGTAGTGATGTTAGTTTTCTTGATTTTACTACTGCATTTTTATCAAATTATCGACGAAAAATGAACTTTTAAAAAAGGAAAATTGCATTTTTTTAAGGGCAAAACCACCCTGTCTACTTAAAAACTTCTTTCCAAGATAATCTAAAAAATATTTTCAAGTAGACTGGACGGGTTTTTCACGAGAAATTACAAGTAGAGAATCCTTGTGAAATTACTAGTGAAGAGTCCAGTGTGATAAACAATCGTTTTGACATGGATATCGATGGCATCATATGATAACCTCGTATCTCAATTTTTGGCCAAAATGGTTTTTTTTTGGATTCTCTGAATGAAAACCTCGTATCTCACCCACCTGTAATTCAATTTTTAGCGGGAATTGCATTCTCTGCTCTCTAGCGCCCTAAATGATAACCTCGGTTTTGATCAAGAGGGCTGAGCGTCACTGGTAACCTAGCATATAATCGCTAAAAATTGAATTACAGGTGGGTGAGATACGAGGTGATCATGTGATGCCATCGATATGTCTTTTGCCTGGGGGTCAAGGAATTTTCGCGGCACTTTTTTTTTATCACAAAAATGCAATGCTGCAACCAGTAAACAAAATCATAGCTACATATCGGTAGATATGAAGCAAGGTTCTCTAGAATACTGCAATAAATTACGTGTGATCGGAGAGTTTTTTTTATGTCAAAACATAAATTTCAATTTATTAACAAGGATGAAGTTAACGGATGGGCACAGAAGCTGCGTGATGAGTAAAAATGCAATTTTCCTTTTTTAAAAGTTCATTTTTCGTCGATAATTTGATAAAAATGCAGTAAAATCAAGAAACTAACATCACCACGTGATTCAGCATAAAAAAATACTAAAATATCATGTATCACACTTAGGTACTTCGAACATGCACATTTTGACACAACCTTGCGGTTGCGCATCTTTGAGCGCGCACTGAGCGGGTTGCGCGCAAAAAAAAAAAAAAAAAATCGGTTGAGGGGTGAAATGTTCGTGAAATTTCACGTAGAATCCGAATCTGCAATAAAAAACGCTGCAAATTTTTACACAATGGTTTATTATTTTTCTATAGATCACTCGTCTGCAAATCCACCAACCATCCAACTTGAAGAAAAACATCGATCGTATTTCGGTCAGCTATAATTTGAAAAAAGATTAGGCCTCTTTTGCGAGTCACGCTCGTGTTTCTGATTTATCGTACGTAAAACACTTAAATTCTCGTAGCGAGCGAACGGTTTGTCCTACAGGGCTCCGCGTGGTCTCAAAAAATTCTAAAAATTCTATAGAATCCTAAATTGAAGGAAAAACAATACCTTTATATCAAATTTTTTTGAGTTAGGGCGTTTTCAAAATTTCAAAATTGATTTTGGAACCCTTAGAAGTGACCTACATACCAAATTTCATCAAAATCGGTCAATGCTAAGTGGCAAAAGTGCCGCGTACGGCGGACGGCGGACGGCGTACGGCGGACGGCGGACGGACGGCCAAATTTTTATTCGATTTTTGGATTCTACGTACCTTGAAACGTAAACCATCAAATTTTGAGGGGGGTGTTAAAAAAATTTTTTTCTTGGTCGATTCCAAAGGTTCATTATTGAAAATAATAAACCAAAATGGGGGGTCTCGTTTGAAAAAACGAAGTTGGTGTGCGTTGCGCACGATAGCGCACGTCCGCAATGCGCACCGTGGTCATATTTGAGATCCTTGGGAAAAACGCTGCAAATCATTGCTCAAAGGTTTATTATTTTCTGTATAGATCACTGGTTCTCCATCAATAGCACCTACCACCATCAGTATTCTCCCTTGACCTTCCCTCTCAAATTTCAGCTCCTGCGTTCAATAGGATTGAAAATGGCTTCGGAGCTCACTCAGCTGATCAGTGATCAGAAGAGTGAAGAAGATCTCCTCGAATGCTGGAGACGCCTGGAAGAGCACTTCCATTCAATAGGATTGAAAATGGCTTTGGAGCTCACTCAGCTGATCAGTGATCAGAAGAGTGAAGAAGATCTCCTCGAATGCTGGAGACGCCTGGAAGAGCACTTCCATTCAATAGGATTGAAAATGGCTTTGGAGCTCACTCAGCTGATCAGTGATGTGAGGAGTGAAGAAGATATCCTCGAATGCTGGAGACGCCTGGAAGAGCACTTCCATTCAATAGCATTGAAAATGGCTTCGGAGCTCACTCAGCTGATCAGTGATCTGATCAGTGAGCAATGATTTGCAGCGTTTTTACCTACAAACACTGTTTAACTACCAATTTTTTTTTACCTACCACACCTACCTATTGGTAGGTACTACCTACCACACTATAATGGCTTCACACCTTCACAATCAAGTTTATTAGAAAGAACTAAACGCTTCACACTCGATTCGAAAAATAGAAAGCTTGATATGGAAATTTGATTACTGGTTACGCAGAAGGCAAAACTGTATACAAATCGAAGAAATGAACAGCGATCGCATTTTAGTCAGATAAAATTTGAACGGCGATTAGACCTCTTTTGCGATTCAAACTCATGATTCTGTTTTATCGAAGGAAAACCTTCAAATACTCGTAGGGACCGAACGGTTTGTCCTACAGAGCTCCGGGTGGTCTCAAAAATTTTTAAAAATTCTGTACTATTTAAAATTGGTGAAAAAACGATACCTTTATTTCGAGAGTTTTCGAGCTATTGCACTCTTGAAAATTTCAAACCTTAATTTTCACCCCTTAGAAGTGACCTACATCAACCAAAAGCTTCGCGGCACAACTAGACCCCAAATGGAGCCCATATACCAAATTTGAACCAAATCGGTCCAGTGTTGCTAAGAAAAGTGCCGCGTACGGCGTACGGCGGACGGACGGAAATTTTTTTATTCGATTTTCGGATTCTACGTACCTTGAAACGTAAAACATCAAATTTTGAGGGGGGGGGGTTAAAATTTTTTTTTTCTTGCTCGATTCCAAAGGCTTATTATTGAAAATAATAAACCAAAATCATGAAGATTCAAAAAAAATTTTGTTTTTACCACTTCCT
The DNA here is from genome assembly GCA_009739505.2 of Apolygus lucorum. Classification (NCBI taxonomy): domain Eukaryota; kingdom Metazoa; phylum Arthropoda; class Insecta; order Hemiptera; family Miridae; genus Apolygus; species Apolygus lucorum. The sequence continues at coordinate 6,158,340 of CM019171.2, forward strand.
GGACGATTTTAGCAGGGGGGGGGGGGGCGTTTTCGGGGACACCCTGTATGTTGGTATTGTTTTTCCTTCAATTTAAGATTCTATTGAATTTTTAGAATTTTTTGAGACCACCCGGAGCTCTGTAGGACAAACCGTTCGCTCACTACGAGAATTTAGAGTTTGAACGTACGATAAATCAGAAACACGAGTGCGAATCGCAAAAGAGGCCTAATCTCCGTTCAAATGTTGGCTGACCGAAATGCGATCGATGTTTTTCTTCATGTTGGATGGTTGGTGGTTTTGTAGACGAGTGATCTATAGAAAAATAATAAACCATTGTGTAATAATTTGCAGCGTTTTCTCTGGCAATTATTGTTCGATTTTGATGATTCTAGCGGCAATCTTTCAGTTTTTCACTTCCCTAGGGCCTTGCACTAATAAATTTCTAAATTCCTTTATAATTTCAAATTTAGATACAATTTTAAAAGTTTTTGCGCCTTCAATTTCGTGAAATACTGACTCGGAACGAGGAACGAACGGCGGCCGACTGTGTGAAGGAGCGAAGCCTCTTCTTTCCCGTTCATCCTAGGAAGGAGGATTCCTTGTTTGATCGTCTTCTGCTTGAAGCGTCCTCCGCCGTTCTTTTCCGCTCCTCCTCCTCCCGCCCCTTCGTCCACCGGCGAAGAAGAGCATTGACCTAGCGAGCGGAGGGGTGGTCATGGCAACGCTATGGATCAACCGGCAACCCCCGCCGAATTCCCCCACTACCCGCCGTCTACACCCCTCCGCGGCCGCCGTCACAGCCTCTGACGTCATCAAGGTTAGTTCGGGGGCGGCTGCTCCCGACGTCTCCCGATCCGTCTGGTCCGCTCCCGCGGTCTCCAATAAAACTGCCTCCCCTAAACCGGGTCATTTCCTTCACTGCCGTTTCATCCCCTTCCCAGAAAGGGTTGAGTATCGATGGAGTCTTTTCTTATACAACCTTGGGCCACTTTACAGGAAAAACATACCTTTAATTTATTTATTTACAAAGATTTTATCAAATATATGTTGTTACTGTTGCAATTGTTCTAATTATTAATAAAAAAGTTCTATTATACTCCAAAATGTAAATTTATATCGCAAATTGGTGCAATCGAATAGTCAAACCAGGAAAAATGTAAAAGTAGGGATCACCATCGATTATCCATTACTCGGAAAATCGATTTTTCTTGGTAGATTGATACATTTTTCAACATGTAGGTTACAAATTAACCTTAGATTATACTTGTGATTACAATCGAAAATGGACTATTAGGGAAGGAAATTTTTCCCTCAAGAGTAGGTTAATTTTCAAGTACCTACATGTATCAATTCTGTTATTCTATTTTAAGAAATACCTTCTGACACCAACTATTGTTTTTTTTCCCAACATGAACCTTCCTTAAATGTCAACCTGAACCTACAACCCTTCAATGATGAGAAAAATCCAGCTACAATCGCTTTTATTCATGGACTCGATCATGCTCACGTTAGAACAGTTGATATGGATGTTTATGTAGGAGTCTAAATATTAAAGAGGGGAAATTGTCAGTGCGAATGGGAATAGGAAATATGAGTATAATTGAATACAATTTCTACAAATGCTGGTTGATAGGTACTTTAAAGGGTGTTTCTTAAATTATGGATATGAATTTCTATTTCAGTTGTTTGGAGAAATCAGCACAATCTCGTACCAGAAGGAGCACAACATCGAACAAGGGAGAACAAAATCTCTAACAAGAGGGAGCTCAAGGTCGAACAAGGGCGAGCACAATCTTCAACAGGAGAGAGCTCAAGGTCGAACAAGGGAGAACACAATCTCTAACAGGAGGGAGCTCAAGGTCGAACAAGAAGAACACAACCTCAAACAAGAGCAACCACAATCTCTAACAGGAGGGAGCTCAAGGTCGAACAAGAACGAGCACAACCTCGAACTATAGAACGCAAACTCAAACAAAAGAAAGCAATCCTTGAACAAGATAGAGAACAATCTCGAACAAGAGAGAAAACAAACTCAATCAAGAAGGACCTCAACTTTGGGCAAGAGGGAGCTCAATATTGAAGAGCAGGTAGCTCAACCTCGAACAAGAAGGAGGGCAACCTCGAACAGGAGAAAGCAATCCTCGAACAAGGTGGAGCACAATCTCGAACAAGAGAGAGCACAAACTCAATCAAGTAGGACCTCAACTTTGGGCAAGAGAAGAGCACAACCTCGAACAAGAAGGAGGACAACCTTGAACAAGAGACAGCACAAACTCAATCAAGTAGGACCTCAACTTTGGGCAAGAGAGAGCTCAATATTGAAGAGCAGGTAGCTCAACCTCGAACAAGAAGGAGGACAACCTCGAACAAGAGAAAACAATCCTCGAACAAGGTGGAGCACAATCTCGAACAAGAGAGAGCACAACCTCGAACAAGAGAAAACAATCCTCGAACAAGGTGGATCACAATCTCGAACAAGAGACAGCACAAACTCAATCAAGTAGAACCTCAACTTTGGGCAAGAGAAGAGCACAACCTCGAACAAGAAGGAGGACAACCTCGAACAAAGAAAACAATCCTCGAACAAGGTGGAGCACAATCTCGAACAAGAGACAGCACAATCTTAATCAAGTAGGACCTCAACTTTGGGCAAGAGAAGAGCACAACCTCGAACAAGAAGGAGGACAACCTCGAACAAAAGAAAACAATCCTCGAACAAGGTGGAGCACAATCTCGAACAAGAGACAGCACAATCTCAATCAAGTGGGACCTCAAAATTGGGCAAGAAAAGAGCACAACCTTGAACAAGAAGGAGGACATCCTCGAACAAGAGAAAACAATCCTCGAACAAGGTGGATCACAATCTCGAACAAGAGAGAGCGCAAACTCAATCAAGAAGGACCTCAACTTTGGGCAAGAGAAGAGCACAAGCTCGAACAAGAAGGACGACAACCTCAAACAAAAGAAAACAATCCTCGAACAAGGTGGAGCACAATCTCGAACAAGAGAGAGCACAAACTCAATCAAGTAGGACCTCAACTTTGGGCAAGAGAAGAGCACAACCTCGAACAAGAAGGAGGACAACCTCGAACAAGAGAAAACAATCCTCGAACAAGGTGGAGCACAATCTCGAACAAGAGACAGCACAAACTCAATCAAGTAGGACCTCAACTTTGGGCAAGAGAAGAGCACAACCTCGAACAAGAAGGAGGACAACCTCGAACAAAGAAAACAATCCTCGAACAAGGTGGAGCACAATCTCGAACAAGAGACCGCACAATCTTAATCAAGTAGGACCTCAACTTTGGGCAAGAGAAGAGCACAACCTCGAACAAGAAGGAGGACAACCTCGAACAAAAGAAAACAATCCTCGAACAAGGTGGAGCACAATCTCGAACAAGAGAGAGCGCAAACTCAATCAAGAAGGACCTCAACTTTGGGCAAGAGAAGAGCACAAGCTCGAACAAGAAGGACGACAACCTCAAACAAAAGAAAACAATCCTCGAACAAGGTGGAGCACAATCTCGAACAAGAGAGAGCACAAACTCAATCAAGTAGGACCTCAACTTTGGGCAAGAGAAGAGCACAACCTCGAACAAGAAGGAGGACAACCTCAAACAAAAGAAAACAATCCTCGAACAAGGTGGAGCACAATCTCGAACAAGAGACAGCACAATCTCAATCAAGTAGGACCTCAACTTTGGGCAAAAGAAGAGCACAAACTCGAACAAGAAGGAGGACAACCTCGAACAAAAGAAAACAATCCTCGAACAAGGTGGAGCACAATCTCAAACAAGAGACAGCACAATCTCAATCAAGAAGGACCTCAACTTTGGGCAAGAGAAGAGCACAACCTCGAACAAGAAGGAGGACAACCTCAAACAAGAGAAAACAATCCTCGAACAAGGTGGAGCACAATCTCAATCAAGTAGGACCTCAACTTTGGGCAAGAGAAGAGCACAACCTCGAACAAGAAGGAGGACAACCTCGAACAAGAGAAACGATCCTCGAACAAGGTGGAGCACAATCTCGAACAAGAAACAGCACAAACTCAATCAAGAAGGACCTCAACTTTGGGCAAGAGAAGAGCACAACCTCGAACAAGAAGGAGGACAACCTCGAACAAGAGAAAACTATCGTCGAACAAGGTGGAGCACAATCTCGAACGAGAGACAGCACAATCTCAATCAAGTAGGACCTCAACTTTGGGCAAGAGAAGAGCACAACCTCGAACAAGAAGGAGGACAACCTCGAACAAGAGAAACGATCCTCGAACAAGGTGGAGCACAATCTCGAACAAGAGACAGCACAAACTCAATCAAGAAGGACCTCAACTTTGGGCAAGAGAAGACCACAACCTCGAACAAGAAGGAGGACAACCTCGAACAAGAGAAAACAATCCTCGAACAAGGTGGAGCACAATCTCGAACAAGAGACAGCACAAACTCAATCAAGTAGGACCTCAACTTTGGGCAAGAGAAGAGCACAACCTCGAGCAACAGGGTTCACAAGACATTGTTTTAGAGATGGTTGTAAACGTATGTCCATACGTATTTTCCCTGGTATTTTTTGAGTTTCAAGAAGAAAAAAATTAAGACTTTGAATATTTGTTCATTTGGCCGTGCTGCACGAAGGGGCTTTTTCCGTTTAATGTCCTCGTCTGTGTAATATTCTGATGAATAAATTACCTGCAATACAAGAAATTCACTACTCCGTCGCTGCTCAGCCACTAACTCGAGTTCGAGCTGCCGCCATCAATACAGTTCGAGGCTGGAAGTGGACGGGTTGACGCTAATCCCCTTTCCAAGTTCGATGGGGTGAACGCATTACACAATACTGTGGGCTCCCGCCCACAGGAGTGCTACTCCAGTAGGGTGGGGCCGGGTCAACGCCACCGACCCCCTTCGGCCTGACTCGTAGGTGACGTCAACGTGGCCCAATCAGGAGGCGCCAACCAACATCTCGCGCGCCCTCCCCCCTCCGGCCGGAGAAGCGGCAAGAGCTTCTCCCCCACCATCACCGCCGCCCCCGCCAACACCACCTCGCGGGAGGAGGGGGGAGAGAAGACGGAACCTCGGGTCAGGCCTGGACGACACTACTCCCTCCCCAACCTCTGATCAGTTAACTTTCCACCGAGAGCTCCGTGCCCGTGAGTCAGTATAACACCCCAGCCTTTCCCCAAGCCGCCACGCTGTACTACCTTGCTTTGGACATCAGCCGCCACGGATACCACTTCGCCACACAATATCGGAAGGATACCTACGGGCCCCAACGTGAGTGCACAAACTAATTTACATTTCATTCCATTGGCCAATGAACTAGGAGTGACGTGTAGTCATAAGAGTAAAACCTAATAACATTAACAACATTTTCGCCACGAAACTTATCTGAAATTGAACTTTAGTAGACTTTCTGATTGAACCACTGATTTTCTGACCTTGCAATTGAACTTGAATACCAAATGATTAATGGATTGTAACGATATATTAGGAATCCATACTGAGTAAAGTACTATTCATTTACATTATAAACTTACCTTCATGCAAATCGCCACGAACTTTGAAATTGTCTCTTAATTAATAAAAGTGCCATATATTTGTATTTTCGTTTACCTTTTGTCAGAGTATACCTGGTTACCAATTTAATAGTTGAGGTTAGTGCATCGCCACGCCTCGAGGTTTGGACAAGTCCCTTCAGGACCGCCACGTAAGCCCATCAGGCCGGAGCACCTTTGTGTATCCAAATTGCATTTAGCCCTTCAGGCTTTTAACTTTCAGCATAAATCGCCACGGGACGCTTCAGGTCGCCACGCTTTTTCACCACGCTTTTCGCCACGCATCTTTAATTCTAAATTCTTCACAGGTAAATACCTTTCTTTATAATTTATCTGTGTTTCGACTTTTGTCTTGTTTTCTTTTCAGCCAATATTCATTTTCAAATCAACCCCCCAACAACTCGTGCGATCACTTGGGCTGTCGAGTTCATTAACCTAGTTGGTGAGCCCGACCACCCAAGCGCCTAGATTCTCTAGGACAAAAAGACTGAAGATATACCTGCGAGTTGATAGCAGAGGTGAACCTTTCCCTTCACCACTGGTACCCAAGTTGCCAGGTATATCCGAAGTCACCATACTTACAAACTGGTGGCAGCTAGCGGGATTTTTGTGTGAGTTAGCCTCACACGGACCCACAAATTAAATCGTAAGTTTTGTATCGCCACGAGTTGTTTTCAAAATTTAGAGTCATAAATTCAAACTTAAATAAAGCGAAACACATAGTCTAACCAGGTATACTGTTAGGTAGGATGTGCATCCGTTTATTGTAATTATAGGAAAAGTGACGTAAACGCAGCCTCCTATCTCGATCGCCACGATCGCCACGATCGCCACGATCGCCACGATCGCCACGAAAAATCTTCAAAATTCCAGTAGTAACCTGTTTTTCTTCAATAAGACCGACACAGACGCAGACAGATTTTTCACCCTAGTGGTAGTAGTTAAACTCCGACACATTCACCTACACTTCTCTCTATCAAACCGACAAAATGTCTCTAATTTGTCGGGAGCAAGCGACCGAGGAGAAGGTACACACTCCTCCGTCGGTCCCGAAGCAGTAGAAGCCATGACACAAACGATGAGGGAGATGAATATACTCCTTCAGCGTTATAACACAGCCACACACGAGGGTGAACGCGGGGACTTACCGCGCTCAGTATTTCTAGAACTTGAACCATGGGACCCAGACGCTTCCGGCGCACTCAGTGTAGTTTCGTTCTTTGCGAATTTTGACCTAGTGACCGCGGGCTTAACCTCTCAACAACGTTATCGAATACTGCGCACAAAAACGCGCGGGATCGCGAAGCAGTTTTTGATTGACCGTGATGACGCCATGGACGTTGACAACGTCTACGAAATCGTCAGGGAGGACATGTTGCGGTGGTTCCAAAAAGAAAACCCCCAACATGCGGCCGCTTCACTATGGACAGTAAAGCGCAACGCGACGGAGACGCTTCGGCAGTTCGCTGACCGCGTGAGAGGCTTGGCGCGCTGCGCTGTGATGGAAGAAGGAGCGCGTCTGCGACGCCACGAACGAAACGATTGGGTGGAGAAGAAGACGATGGACGCTTTCATCCGAGGCGTCGGGAAGAACATGAGTGCCCTCCTAATCACAAACCGACCGAGATGCATCCAAGACGCTCTAAGCAAAGCCGAAGAACTCGAGGAAACCCTCGATGACACGACCGACTTAGAAGAAAGATGGGATCTAGCGGCCGTCACGAATGATCGGCGGTGTTATAACTGCGGTAGCCACGATCACTTCGCCGCCCGATGCCCACGCAAAGATGACAATACGCAGAAATACAATCGCCACAAAGAAGAAGATCACCGCCGGGACAAACAAAATGAACCACGAAACGAGGAAAAGCCGACTCCGCGTTATCCCTGCATGTTTTGCGCCGATCGAACACATTTTCCCGTGAACTGTCCCTTTAGTCCGCATAAAACCATTTTTGCGATTTTTGTGGAATGAGAGAGCACTTGGAACAAGATTGCTACAAAAAGAAACGCCTACTCCCCGTATCGCAACCCGTGATGGCACCAGCACACACAATGGAAGTTGTACGCTACAAGAAACCCGCCGAAGAGAACCACATCCCCGCCGTGGAAGCCCCCATGTCACGCACAATGAAGATAACCGTTGGACTAGGCCCCGAAGATCGCGACATGATCGTTGATACCGGCGCCACGCTTTCGGTATTGTCTTCTCCCGTAAAAGGGATCAAACTGCTTCCGACGCGCACTGTCGCGTGGGGCGCGGACGGGATGCCGCTACACTTCGCAGGGGAACAACGCCTCGTCACGCGACTCGGTGGTTGCACTTTCGAACACACCTTCCTCGTGTTCGCGAGAAAAAGCGCCACACTCGATTTGCTAGGACTTGACGTATTGAGACGCGTACCAATTACCTTTACCACGGGTCCAACCATGAAATTTCACGCACTGGAGGAGAAAGCACGACCATATACTCCTGTCGACCTACTCGACGAGCCGTATAGCGTGGGGGTGGTGTTGCGACCGGATTGGCGGGAAAACGGGACGCTTGGTAGTCAACAACCACATTTTGACACAAGCGCACCCATCCCTAGTACCTTTTCGGGGGCAACAGCCACTCCCCAAGTTGACGAACAAGCGACGCCTGTTCGCCATGCGCATACTGACGCTACGAGTACGCCGACCACGCCCGCCTCAAACATCAGCGGAACTGGAAGCATGAAGTTTTGGAGTAGGAATTATGGTGGCGTCACCACGCCGATAGACGCACCCGTCAATCTGTACGACCACGCATCTCGCCACGAAAACCCCTAATGAAAAACAGACGCCTAGAGACCCCGAAAGAGTCCCCGAAGAACCAAGAAGAGTACGTTTTGAAGACATGGTGACCGTTTATGGTGATGAAGAACCAGCCACGCAAGAACAAGCGACGCCCATTCGGTTCGACACAAGCTTCGAACAATCCGAAAAGTTGTCGCTTGACCAATACATTGATGCAGCTGTCGAAAGGGCCATCCGAAAACTCGACGCGCCTGTCGCCACGATGATACGGAGCTTCAACGCCACGCCCGATCGACACGAAAACATGATCATCGCCACGCCGCAGCGACTCAACGATACCGTGATGGTTACACCACACCAACATGACAACACGGTGGTCGCCACGCCAAATCGCCACGTCGCCACGGTGGTCGCCACGCCCGAAAAAATAAATACAGATCTTGACATTCTAACAATGTTGAAAGAAGAAAAAAAAAGTGAAAATACACCCGACATGCAGATTGAGAAAATCGTCACGCAGCACCTCAAATCACTGACGCAAATTGAGGGAGCACACGCCGACCGAAGCTCGAAAAACGACGAAGATGTTCAAAACGATGAAAAAAGGGAGTTAATCAACACCCTGCAAGATGACAAAGAAAATGAGGAATGGGAAGAAGTCCCCACTGACCAATGGGACCCGCCATTGCCCGAATTTGACACCGTTCTCAATGACAAATTGAAACATCTGACGAAGCGGACGCAGAACCGACGAGGAATTTGTTGAATACATTCCGGGACTTATTCAAGCCACCTACGGGGGAGGGGTGCAATTTAAATGTATCCCATGAGATAATCCTCACTCAACCCACCGTTACTCAACAAAAACCTTATCCGGTTCCTCACGCCCTTAGAGAAGTTGTTGAGACGCAGCTTAAAGACATGCTCGAGTCCGGAGTAATTAGCCCGTCCACTAGTCCGTGGAGTGCGCCCGTCTTATTAGTCAGAAGAAGACGCCGCCGGGGGAAAAGCAGCTTTGGCGTTTTTGTACCGGACTTCCGTCAACTTAACAAAATCACCAAAGGAGACGCGTACCCCCTTCCACGACTACAAGAAACACTCGCCATGCTCGGACAGTGCAAATGGTTCTCTACGATCGATCTTATAGCTGGGTATCATCAAATTCCGGTACATGCTGACTCAAAGGAAAGAACGGCTTTCTCCGTTCTTGGATGCCATTTCCAATATGAAAAAATGCCCTTCGGGTTGAAGAACGCACCCCGCCACGTTTCAACGCGCGATGAATGACGCGCTCGATGGAATTCTCGGAAACAACTGTCTCGTCTATCTCGACGATATAATTGTGTTTTCCGCCACGCGGGAGGAACATCTCGAGAAGCTCAACCAGGTTTTCACACGTCTATCAGAAGCTCGACTACAAGTAAATATCGCTAAATGCGACTTTCTCAAGAACGAAGTGCGATTCCTAGGACACCGCATCACCACGGACGGAATTCTCACGGAACCAGAGAAAACAAGGGCCATTAAGGAGTTCCCGATACCTACCTCAATGGTGTGAAATTGCAATCCTTTTTGGGCCTCGCCAGTTTTTACCGGAGGTTTATTCCTAAATTTTCCGAGATCGTTGTTCCGTTGACCGAGCTGTTGAAGAAACTAATCCCTTCGAGTGGACCGAGAGACAACAAAGGGCGTTCGATGAACTCAAGGACAAACTGACCAGCGAACCCATCCTCGCTTACCCCGATCTGACGAAACCTTTTATCCTCGCAACCGATGCATCCGGCTTCGCCTTGGGAGCCGTCCTCTCACAAAATTTTGATGGGAAGAGAGGCCCGTAGCTTATGCGAGTCGCAAGTTGAACCCGGCCGAAACCAGGTACTCGGTCACCGAACGAGAGCTTTTAGCGGTTGTGTGGGCGGTCCGACATTTCCAGGAATACCTGCTCGGACAAACGTTCGAACTTCAGACCGACCACATGGCTCTTACCGCCGCCATGCATCTTCGTGACCCGACTTCGCGCATCGGACGCTGGATATTACGCCTAGCGGAATACGACTTCATACCCCGATATAGACCAGGCACACAAATGGGACACGCCGACGGTTTAAGTAGAGGCGACGTTGCGATTGTAACCCTCGAATTTCCGCGAGAACTCATGATTGCCGCTCAAGATTTGGACAACTGGATTCAAGCCCTCGTTCTCGATAGAAAACACGAGAATTTACGCAACACAACGGCGTATGGGAAACACGCGTCCGTCAAGACGGAAAACACGAATGGGTACCACTAATTCCAACTTCGCTACGAGAATGGCTGATTGATCGCTGTCATAAGAACGAATGGGCAGGACACCCAGGAGCTGAAGTCACAGAAAAACTCGTCCGAAGACTTGGAACGTGGCCCGGACTTGCGAAAGATGTTCGGAGAAATCTTCAACGTTGCGAAACCTGTGCGCGACGAAATACACCATCCGGACTTCGGAATCCTATCCAAAGGCCGTTGCTTCCCGAACGTCCCGGACAGATCGTCGGCATAGATTTCGTCGGCCCCATCTCAAACGGAAACACGACCAAGTATATACTCACCGCCGTGGATCATTTTACGAAATACGCGGAGGCGTATATTACCTCAGATTGCACGGCTGGAACCGTCGCCCGAAATCTTGCTAACAAATACATTCCGACACACGGTGTTCCCGAAAGGTTGGTCTCGGACCGTGGTACCGCGTTTACGGCCGGATCAACACGAGAACTATGCAAAAATTGGGGCATAAGACAAGTTTTTACCACAGCTTATCATCCAGAAAGTAACGGAGTCTGTGAAAGATTCCACCGAACGCTAGCTAACATCTTAGCGAAAATATCCAAGAAGACGAAGAATGGGAAGTATGCTCCCCATTGCGCTTGCAGCATATCGCTCGACTCCGCACAAAAGCACGGGATTCAGTCCGAACTTTCTCACCTTCGGTCGTGAATTGCGAATGCCCAACGAAACACTGCAGAGCTTGAAACCCCGTGCCGATGAGACCACCACGATGAGAAATCTGAGGATCGCACGCGACGCCACCCACCAAAGCCTTCAAGAGGCGTGGCGGCGGCGTAGCGAAGCCATCAACTCACGACGAACTCTGAGGTCCTTCGAGGGAGGCGACGCCGTATATCTAAAGGACATGCAACCACCACCCGGAGTTGTGAAGAAATTTTGGAGTCCATGGAGTGGTCCATGGATAGTAATGAAGAAACATTCCGATGTTACTTATGAAATTAGAGACTTACCGGATATTCGAAGACAAACTGTGCACATCAATCGCCTGAAACCAGCTTTCGTGTTGGGAGTACCAGACGAAACGTTCATTGATCCCAACGATTCCTCGTCAAACCCACGAGACGTTGCGACACCAGAACCCCTCGATACGACGATGACACCTGAAACAAACAAAGAAGATTGGTATGAAAGTTACGGTTGGTCGACACCGGCAGCCGTGGCGCCAGCACCTGTACCCACCACCAGCTCGAAAGAACACACGCCGAGGACACCTCGAGAAGAGGCGTCAACCCAACATAGCACTCCTCGGAACTGGATCGTGACATGGACGCGGATCACAATTTCGATCGCTCCACTGAACGTGAAACGGAAAGAAGTGAAGTACCTCACGGGACTGACGACCCTCAAACGAGCCGTGCTGATCGCCACGAAAACTCCACTCTGCCACACCACACATCATGGACGAGTCCGCCGATCGCAACGCCGATCGCAACGCCACTCGCAACGCCGATCGCAACGCTGACCGCCACAAGGTGCGATGTACAGAAGAAGTCAATGAAGACGGAGAGCCATTGAATCTTCCGATGAAGAGTTCGAAAGAAGCAAAGGAAAGACCCACCGGCTAAAAGACTTTGTGAAGAAACTGAGGAGACACCTAGTCGTTATCCATTAAGAACAAGGCACAAACTGTCGACTATAGGCTACTCCACTTAGGGAAAAAGACACACTGACGGACTACTAGGGCACACATACACACGCAATACTGACCGACCCTTCAGGTCCCATTACACTTGGACCCTTCAGGTCACCCCATTTCACTTGGACCCTTCAGGTCACCAAATTTAACTTGGACCCTTCAGGTCGTAACACTTCGCTTTGATCCTTCTGATCGCCTACCTCTTATGGCTACACTGTCCTACTACGGCCGTGCATGAAAAGCTGAAGTACCAACGTAGAATTCCTATTGAAGCAAGTCACTTTTCCTAGGCCAGGATGTCACATAGGGATATTGTTTTGTTTGTTGTAGGATATGGCACATGAACCAAAGGATGAGTTAGGGCTCGATGGAGGTCCCAGTACACCTGACCCCGTCGTTGTCACCATGCGAAAACGCTGCGAGGAAGCCAAAGAACAACTGGCCGATCGACCGGAAGGTTTCGTCGAGACCGTAGCACCCATCGGCGATCCATTCCCCACCCTGGAAACTCTGGCGAACTAACGTGAGATTCACGATGTGCGGAGACACTCCCGCCGCCCGCCAGACAACTGGGGCTGCGGCGCTCCAGACGACCCTCGACGTCGCTATGTGGCTCCCGGCCTATCAGAGAATTGTGATGGAGCGGAATGCCTTGCTCCGTCGGCAAGCACATGGCTCGAAGATAGGCGAGCGCTCATCCTGGAGCGCAACGAGGCCATCGCAGAGGCGAAGCGGGCCAAGGCACAGGTGGACGCAGAGCCACCTGCGGCACGGACGCGGACATCTGAGGCACCCTCACAGGCAACAGCAGAGGCACCTGCGACGAGGTCTGCAGGAGCTGTGGGGGAGTTGGCCCCTTCCCCAGCTCCATCGGCGATGGTCCTCTCCGTCTCGTCGAGATCCTACTCCCGGAACTCCCCGACTGCGGCGTCCCCCTTCCATCATCCAGCCCTCCGCCACGAACTCGAAGCCGGACCGGGATTTTTGCGGATTCTGACTGGGACGAGGAAAAGAACAGCCAACACCACCTGAGCCGCTGCCCACTCCCATCAGGGAACCCCAGATCCTACTGCAGGCAGGCAGCCCACCCCCGTCAAGACCTGGGTTGAAGTGAAGATCACGCGGCGAAAAAGATCACCTGCCCCGTGTGCACAAGACCCGCCCCGAAGATGTTCAAGTTCCGCTGTCCTGCCTGCAAGGAGTTCTGGGAGCGGCTCAAGGCCATGCATCGGAAAGGTCAGGAGCTGCCGACCTGCGCCAAAGACCACATCAGAAGAGAAACCCCACCCGATGCCGAGGCTGCCGTCGCCACGCCTACGAGCAGGCCATCAAGAAGGCGCGCCCCTCCGAACCCCTAGCCATCCCCAGTGTCGTCTTTGACGACCCTGGCTCCCGGGGGGACGGGGGGTGTGGGCTCCCGCCCACAGGAACGCTACTCCAGTAGGGTGGGGCCGGGTCAACGCCCACCGACCCCCTTCGGCCTGACTCGTAGGTGACGTCAACGTGGCCAATCAGGAGGCGCCAACCAAACATCTCGCGCGCCCCTCCCCCCTCCGGCCGGAGAAGCGGCAAGAGCTTCTCCCCCACCATCACCGCCGCCCCCGCCAACACCACCTCGCGGGGAGGAGGGGGAGAGAAGCGGAGCCTCGGGTCAGGCCTGGACGACACTACTCCCTCCCCAACCCTGATCAGTTAACTTTCCACCGAGAGCTCCGTGCCCGTGAGGTCAGAAACACCCCAGCCTTCCCCAAGCCGCCACGCTGTACTACCTTGCTTGGACATCAGCCGCCACGGATACCACTTCGCCACACAATATCGGAAGGATACCTACGGGCCCAACGTGAGTGCCACAAAACTAATTTAACATTTCATTCCATTGGCCAATGAACTAGGAGTGACGTGTAGTCATAAGAGTAAAACCTAATAACATTAACAACATTTTCGCCACGAAGCTTGTCTGAAATTGAACTTTAGTAGACTTTCCTGATTGAACCACTGATTTTCTGACCTTGCAATTGAACTTGAATACCAAATGATTAATGGATTGTAACGACATATTAGGAATCCATACTGAACAAAGTACTATTCATTTACATTATAAACTTACCTTCATGCAAATCGCCACGAACTTTGAAGTTGTCTCTTAATTAATAAAAGTGCCATATATTTGTATTTTCGTTTACCTTTTGTCAGAGTATACCTGGTTACCAATTTAATAGTTGAGGTTAGTGCATCGCCACGCCTCGAGGTTTTGACAAGTCCCTTCAGGACCGCCACGTAAGCCCATCAGGCAGGAGCACCTTTGTGTATCCAAATTGCATTTAGCCCTTCAGGCTTTTAACTTTCAGCATAAATCGCCACGGGACGCTTCAGGTCGCCACGCTTTTTCACCACGCTTTTCGCCACGCATCTTAATTCTAAATTCTTCACAGGTAAATACCTTTCTTTATAATTTATCTGTGTTTCGACTTTTGTCTTGTTTTCTTTTCAGCCAATATTCATTTTCAAATCAACCCCCCAACAACTCGTGCGATCACTTGGGCTGTCGAGTTCATTAACCTAGTTGGTGAGCCCGACCACCCAAGCGCCTAGATCCTCTAGGACAAAAAGACCGAAGATATACCTGCGAGTTGATAGCAGAGGTGAACCTTTCCCTTCACCACTGGTACCCAAGTTGCCAGGTATATCCGAAGTCCCCATACTTACAAT
>CM019171.2:6173423-6410730 GCA_009739505.2 Apolygus lucorum
CAAACGAAGAAGCTGAGAAGGCAGCAGCAAGGGCGATAGTACATGGTATCCCAGTGCATTGCCACACAAATCTGGACTTGTGTGAAAAAAAAGAAGCAAAACAAACATGTAAAGAAATGGAACAAGAAGTATTCGGAGAACGCGGACAAGAAGGGAGAGTTCTATCTCACGGTACAACCAACTATACCGAGACAACCCTGGTTCTACGATGGAGAATTTGACAGAAACTTCATAAAAACAATATTAAGATTGCGAATCAATCATCACAGGCTGCCCGCGCATCTCTACAAAATAGGCTTGCTGGAAAATCCCAAATGCCCATGTAACGGAGTGGACGAGGGGGACACAAACCATATAATTTTGCAGTGCTCCAAGTACGATCGACAACGCGTGGAACTGTTGAATGAACTAATTAAAGAGAACATCGAATTCCCTACAAACTCCTGCTGCTTGATGCAACACAAAACAACATAATATGTTGTTATAGTGCATAGTTAAATTTATAAAATCCTCAGAAATAGAACTGTTAAAATAATTGCAATAAGAAACATTCCTAGACATTAAGAACCATTGTTTACATGGCTAAATACATGAATGTAAGTGTGAGGCCAATAAAGGAAAAAAAAGTATTTCAAGGAAACCTGACAGTCGTAAAGAATGAAACAGTTCGTGCCTTGGAACCCTGTGCAGAAGCATGAAAATACGGCAGTGAATGTAGCGAATTCCAACATTTCCAGTCTCACTTGAGAGAGGGAGAAAACATGCTTTTATTTGCAGAATGACTAAAATACAATACAACACAAAACGCCATGTCATAATCATGGTCAAGAGTCCGTTTGATGTCACCTAAGTCAATGGCCGGATTTTATACCAATTTCAATGAAAGTGAATGATCTTATTTTGGCGATTTTATAATAAAAATTAACCTGTCTAATTTATACTCATGTATAGTACTCCTTCGTTTATACATATACAACCAACTTCTTCTGCATCTCAATATATTTTGCTAAGTATGCACTAAAAACTTGGGGATTATTTGTGAAAAGAAACTGGGAAATCGTAAATAGAATAGTGAATGAATGTATTGCCCGCCAATTCTCTACTGCTCTGCTGAAGCTCAGAACCTTCCTCTACCCGTCAGAGACGACTGAAAAGAAGGCTTCATTTATGCGGCGGTTTCAACTGAATCCTGTTCCCTTCTTGTATAATTTTTGTTCCCTTTCAAATCACGTCCCTTGTGAAAGTTTTCTCTTGACCTTCCGTTTTTATATTCAAGTATGACAACTAAGTATGGTGAAATCCTTATGCACTCAAATCGTAATTTTTCCCAAACGCCCGTTCACTACTAGTTGGATAATGAATTATTGCATTCGCATACTGAATTAAACCTTTCGCAAACAAAATTAAACCTTTCGCACTTACAAATGAACTTTTCTTAAACTTAATTAACCGTTTCACAATTAGAATTAAACCTTTTGTAAATTGAATTAAATTTTTCGCAATTACAAGTGAACCTTTCATAAAATTATTCCTCTGGACTAAACATGGTCAGAAGACATAGAATGAGTGGAGTGCCCAAAGCAATCTGTTTTGCCTATAAAACCTCGTTTATGGTGCTTCCCCTGTGAACGGTCAATAACTTCCCTGTGGACCGTCAAACTTTCTCTGACCTTCTCTGTGTAGCGTCACCCTAGTCTTTCCGTCATCATTCTCGTCATGCGTTTATAGTTTGTTTTTAACTTGGATATGTCTTTTGGCTGGGGGTCAAGGAACCATAAAAAATGCAACGCGATATCCAGTAAACAAAACCATAGCTACATATCGGTAGCCATGATCCAAGGTTCTCTAGAATACTGCAATAATTACGTGCAATCGGAGTGTTTTATTTTTAGAAAAAAAATCCTTTTATTCTTAGAAAAAGTAAATAGGTACCTACATATTATTAGAACATTTCCATAAAATATCTTGTGTGTATTTTATTTCATCATTTTAATTTTCAAATTACACCGACGACAATGGACATATCCATTTGCTTCATTGACAATAGTAATTAACACTAATAGATTTTCGATAAAACGATCCATGAGCTCAAGTTCAAGTCGTAGGGTTTTTTTGAGAGCATCGTTGTGGTGATGAGCGACAGCGATTCAAATAGTTCAGTGAGTTTTGCTAGTATTGCTGAGTGGAACGCTCGAAGGAGGGGTGGTCGAATTAGCAGTGATATTGACTCACCTCCTGTTATTAGAAAAACAACTTGATTGATTTGGGTTATTGCAATTTATATGGATTATATAATATACACTCCTGCTCAAAATTAGAGCACCACCATCCATTTTTTCGTTTATCTATTTCCTTCTTCCCTTATAAATTTTGTATCCTGGACTGGCCACCAAGGAGCCTAAACATGAATCCGATTAGAGCATGTTTGGGACATGCTGAAAAGAAGAATTCGAGCCACAGATCCATCATCAGACAATCTTCAGCAGCTGGAAACAGCAGCGAAAGAGGAATGGGACAATATCCCCAGGAAGGTATCCAAATTTGATTAGAGGCATCGATAGATAGCTCCAAGCCTTCATCCTAGCTAGAGGAGGTAATTCCAAGTATTGAAAAGCTAAACTGGCATAATTCAAACCTTTTTTTCACATTTTCAATTTTTATAATTTTACCGCAAGAAGTACATTTTTCTATAATTCATTAAAAACATATTTTTTTCTCGAATTTGTGCCTTTTTTGGTTACCTTTTTCTTTCTGTGTTTGCAAACAATGTGTGCAAATAGATAAAAACTTGATAAAGGAAAAAAGAAATGGGCAAACGAAAAAATAGATGATGGTGCTCTAATTTTGAGCAGGAGTATATATATCTAGTATGTACTAGTTCCACATGTTGCTAGTTTGTTATCTTACAACGAAGTATGCACAAAAATGTTACTAATAAATATATAAAGAAGAGTTCTATACAATTTTGGTTCTGTGAGTGTCTGGTTCTATTTCTCAACTTTCCAGGATTGTGCGGAGTAGCTCTGAAACAGTCCCCTGTGAATTTTATCACCTTCGGTACGATAGTAGCGACCGGGCAATTTATTTTCCTCAAATGTTATTTTTACGATCCAATTTTGTTCAAATTTGGAGGGTTGTTAGGGTCTGGATCCAGGGAGAATGCCCATTTATTTCATTATTATCCGGTCCTCCCCTGGGCGTTTGAGAATGTGGACAAAAATCATCGACCCGTTATTATTCACCTCCTTGAAGTTAACTCAAATTTCATTCACACTAACGTCAATCTTGTACATTTTTGCAGAAGAGATGTTATCGTTGTTCCTCTTCAGCTGTTTCTCCAAACTCGAGACGACGAAGAAAGCCATCGACACGTACTACTCCATGAAGACTGCAACGCCAGAATTTTTCGCCGACCGTGATCTCGATTCGAAAGCACTCCAACACATCATGAACGTCGTGTAAGTATCAAGAGCTCAACATTTCTGGCCAGTAGGTAAACGAAGTTGTGCGAAGATCGTAGGCAAGGTGTCCCAGAGTTACTTATCCAAACTTCAGAGATTGTTCGTACGAGTTACTTCCAACAAAAATCTCTCTTAGCAATGACTGAGCCCTTTTTTGAAGAATTATTTCAACATATTTTGCTTCCTCACTACCGAAGGTAGGGAAGCTTTGTATTCGTGAAAGAAGTGAAAAAAAAAAATGTCCTCCAAAATCAAAATTTCCACTTGCTTTTTGCGTTTTAGAGCTTCCCGAACAATTTTGGTTCCGTGTCTGTCTGTCTGTCGGTCTGTCGGTCTGTCTGTGGTCAATCCTTGTCCCGGGCAAAACTATACTAACCTGTGGTCCGATTTTGATGAAATTTTCAGGGATTGTGCGGGTTAGGTCCTAGACGGTCCCCTATAAATTTCAGCACCTTCGGATCAGCTGAGTGAGCTCCAAGGCCATTTTCTCTCCTGTTGAACGCAGGAAGCTGAAATTTGAGAGGCAGGGTCAATGGAGAATGTTGAAGGTGCCTGAGTGGTCACTGATCAGCTGAGTGAGCTTAAATATTACAGTGGAAGAAAGATAAAGAGGGAGAGGGAGCAAAAACCTTTTCAAGGTATGTCACATTTTAGCCATTAGGCTCTAAGCGGAAATCATCCGGGGGTGCAGGGGGCGAAGCCCCCGCCGAGGCGCGCAGCGCCGAGTTTTCGCCAACTGATTCTATACGTCCATGTTACAATGAGTGAGGAAGCTATACTGCCCACCCAACTTGGCAGACGTTTTTGTCATAGTTTACTTAGTAACTAAACCCTCCTCTGTATTGTTACGTTTTGCTATGATGGAAACCAGAAGTGGGATTAAAATTGGATGTTGTATTTTTTAAAGAAAATGACCTATCTGCATTCAGAACTTTTACACCACAACAAAAACATATCAACCTTTTCGAATCACCATTATACCATTACCTGTTGACAACGAACTAATTCTAATTGGAGACACCTGACACTTCTTCTTTAAACGGAGTAGTCCGGTCGGCGTGCAGTACCTTCATCTTGCCAGAAGCCTTATCCGGTACACATCAGTTATCCTCTTTCGCACGATACATGGTCCTGCCCAGGGGGATGCTAGTTTTGGACAGACGCCTACTTTTCTTTGAGGACAGAAACACCACACTTTGTCCCCTTCCTTGTACTGTGGATTGGTGGCTCGGACGTCGTACCGCTTTTTCATTGATGCTGCTGCTGTCAGTAGATGTCTCCGTGCAAGCTGATGCACCTTCTCTAATCTGCTAACTGCGTAGCGTATTCTGTAGTCTGGTTCTGCTGTGGTAAAGCACCACACAACAATGTCACCGGAAGAGTCAATTCTCTTCCAAAGGTGAGCATTGCTGGGGAGAATCTTGTGGTTGAGTGCTCGGATGCTCGATATGCTAGCAGTGCTAGTGGGAGATAAAAGTCCCATTCCTTCTGATCTTCTCCAACCATTTTTGCCAAGAGCTCCCATAAGGTGCGATTTAACCTTTCGACAAGCCCATTGCTTTGAGGGTGCATTGGTGTTGTTCGGGTCCGTGTAATGCCAAGGATTCGCAATACCTCCTGGAAGACTTCTGACACCACTGTTACGTTTAGCAATGATGGAAACCAGAAATGGGATGAAAATTGGATGTTGTTTTTTTTAAAGAAAATTACCTATCTGCATTCAGAACTTTTACACCACAACAAAAACATATCAACCTTTTCGAATCACCATTACATCCATTACCACCATTAATCACCATTACCTGTTGACAACGAACAAAACATAATACTAATTAGAGACATCACAAAAAAAAAAAAAAAAAAAATTGGAGACACCTAACAGTATGGATAGGTGGTGCAAATCCGCTCGGTATTTTGGAGGGTTTTTTGACATTTTATGTATTTACTATGGCACATAAATGAAAAATCGTCACGCGGGGATCGTTACGCGGAAATTTCTGATGATTTTCACGTACAACCAATCGTTCCTAGGGAAAACTAACTTCCTCATTTTCCACCCCACAAAAATCGTTCACCACTCATTGGAAAGCTCTCAATTTATTAAACATAAGACATAAAATGTCTCTCGTGGTTGCGTACTTGTACGAAAGCTGTATCCACCGTTTGTGTTTTTTTACTCTAGGCTGTAATTTCTGAATGGGCTCTCTCCACTATATCTAAAATTATTAACGTTTGTAGGCAAATGGTGATTCTACCCGAAAAAACTGCAGAAGGCTACGCGGTTGTCTGGTCACGATTCATCGACACTGACACTTCCAAGTTCATCCTGGACGACTGCATCAAGCTGCTCTTCATGGTTGTGGACACCATCCTCAGAACCGACCACACGGACGCCAAAGGACTCCTTTTTGTATTCGACAACACCGGAACCACGTTGGGACATCTGGCTCGAGTCAGCCTCTCGTCCGTCAAGAAGTACTTCATTTACGTTCAAGTAGGTAATCAAGTACAGGGTGGGGCAACATAACCCCCCGATTTTGTAACGCAATAAATAAAAAGTATTAGAGATATTTGTTTACTTTTTTAAATTATGTGTAGGAAATATCTTAAAGTTTTTTTTCACATAGTTTTGAAAATCATATCGGCCAAGTGACGCCCTCCTTTATCGATGCACTGAACGAACCGATTTCGCGTGTTTCGCATCACCCTCTCCAACATGTCGACCGGTATGTTCGCCACTTCCTCGCGGATGTTGGTCTTAAGGTCTTCAAGAGTCCGTGGACGGTTATTGAAGACCCAGGACTTGAGGTAACCCCACAAAAAGAAGTCGCACGGGGTTAAATCAGGCGATCGTGGTGGCCACTCCAAATCGCCTCTGAGAGAGATGAGGCGTCCAGGGAAGTGCTCCCTCAACAAAGCCATCGAACTCCTCGCCTGATTTAACCCCGTGCGACTTCTTCTTGTGGGGTTACCTCAAGTCCCAGGTCTTCAATAACCGTCCACGGACTCTTGATGACCTTAAGACCAACATCCGCGAGGAAGTGGCGAACATACCGGTCGACATGTTGGAGAGGGTGATGCGAAACACGCGAAATCGGTTCGTTCAGTGCATCGATAATGGAGGGCGTCACTTGGCCGATATGATTTTCAAAACTATGTGAAAAAAAACTTTAAGATATTTCCTACACATAATTTTAAAAAGTAAACAAATATCTCTATTACTTTTTTATTTATTGCGTTACAAAATCGGGGGGTTATGTTGCCCCACCCTGTAATCAAGGAATAATCTTGTTTGGATGTGTGATATTGATGGTCCAACAAAATAATTCACCTTTCGTTATCAAGCTTCCAAGCGGCCGAATTATTGCCTTCGTCAAGATCAGTAGAGATCCAGTGGCAAGAACACACCAGCGTTATTGAACATTGAAATGTCAATTATTGACATGGATATGTCTTAGTTCTGGGGGTCATTCCAAAATTTTCGACACACAAAACAATGCAACGTTTTTTTTCTGATGCTGTTGAACGCAGGAAGCTGAAATTTGAGAGGCAGGGTCAATCGATACATACTTCTATACATCATCAAAGTTGATGATCACTGATCAGCTGAGTGAGCTTACTTATCAATACTAAGACTAACACGCAAGATAACTAACTTCCTCATTTTCCACCCCACAAAAATCGTTCACCGCTTATTGGAAAGCTTTCAATTTATTAAACATGGTACATGGTCCCTGATCAGCTGAGTGAGCTCCAAGGCCATTTCCTCTCCAGTTGAACGCAGGAACCTGAAATTTGAGAGGGCGGGTCAATGGAGAATGCTGAAGGCGCCTGAGTGGTCATTGATCAGCTGAGTGAGCTCATCATTTAAATTGCCATCATAAGACATATCCATGTACAGATGTCTCTGCATGCAGTGTAGATACTTTGGCTGGCGAGGGGGATTTCTTTTTCTTGAGATTTTTTCTATGTAGGTAACTCCCCAGCAACCCCGCTTCTTTATTATCAGTACCTACCTGTAAAACATCGTTAACCGAGAGTTGAGTGGCTTCGTACCATAAAGAAATTTGGTTCTTGGTTGCCAAGGAAGCACAGTCGAGTGGTATTAATCATCAGCTGATAGTTGAACGGAGATTCGGCCTACGAAGCTACCTCCTGCAAAACCAAGATCTTTTTTCAAAAACAAGTCAAAAAGCAAAGTTTTAACATTTGACGAAATTTCACGTTAACTTGGAATTTCTGACCATTTCGATAACCGCAAATACTATAATACCCAAATTGTTGGCTTTCCAACGGTTTGTAATTGAAATTGGAGGATGGAAATAGTGTTTGAATGCCAAAAACCGTGTTATTTGGACTGATTTTGGCAATAAGAAGCCATGAGCGAAATCTTCGGGACCAATTCTGATCTTCCCTTTGGACGTCAGTCTGCGTCGCCAGAAATGGCAGTTAGACGAAATTCAACCTGAAATGGTTGTTTACTTTATTTATTTAAAAAAAATTAACTCCCCTCAAAGACAAAATGTCTTTTGTGGCGGAGGGGGCACGCCATAAATTAAAATAAATAAATGAATCAAATATTATGGGAAGGACGCCCAGGGCTCACCCGACGCCAGCCCTAGGGATGAGGAATGATGAGGAAGGTGGGGGAGGGAGAGAGGGATGAAGGGAAGAGCCTCTATAGAAAGACCACCAATTCAGATATGAGCCTAGCAGGACACGGGTGGTGATACCACGGAGTACGCCTACCGAGATGCCCAACTCACGCAACTCCGTGGCACTTTTCCCACACCACACCCCGCGTCGTGACAATGTTGCAGCCATCACCCTGATGTTGTTGGGTGCCACTCCTTTCAGCCCGGACACCGCTTGCCGTAAATCATTTAATATCTACTTACTTTCTCTGGTCCCCTATGAAAATCATTGCTGCAGCATCCATCCACGTAGCTGCATGGAATTGGTATTTGCGCTGGCGGTTGATGATGTGTGGAGGATTCTGCAGACTGGCTCAGGCTTAGACTTCCTCTTGGAAGAAACAAGCCTGTGAGCTGCGATGGCTCGTACCATTTTTTTGAAATTTTGACCTCTTGGAGTTTAGACAAATAAGCAAAAGTGAAAAAGCATGAGGTCATTTCACTTATAACCAAGCGAGGCTTCATTCTTCTAATGCCTTGTCCTAATGAAGACAACAAAAGGAAACTAGTTTATCATACTAATTTATTGAAGTACTTAATTAAATGCTCTATGAAGAATCAAATTGACACTTGAATCTGTTATTTCAGGAAGCCATGCCAATAAGACTTCGAGGAGTTCATATTGTTAATATCAACACAGTTATTACTCACATCATGAGTCTCATAAAGCCTTTCATTGGGAAAGAACAAGCTAAAAAGGTTCGTAAAGTTTTTATTATCATTACGTCAGTTATTTTAAGTAGGTAATTGATTTAAAGTTTAGTTCAAGTAATTTCAAGTTATTATTTCGTACTACGTTCTTAAAAAGAATGATGGATTGGAGCAAAACGCATGAGACAAGATGTTGTGTTTATCAACCCACGGCATGCAGAAACTGTCAAGTATCGGGAATGGGATCATCCAACAAACGCTGTTATTACCGAGCTTTCGGAAAATTTATTTCCTTCACCAGGGCCTGAAAAATACAATACGCACACTCAGGCAACAGAAGCTGGAAGAAATAAAATACACTAGTCATGACAAGTTCAATCAAATTACCTATTGAGATCAATACAGATATACAAATTTTGTTACTAGTTAATCAACAAATGGATACGAAACAAGAACAAAACGGCTTCTGTTGCCTGAGTGTGCGTATTGTATTTTTCAGGCCCTGATGAAGGAAATAAATTTTCCGAAAGCTCGGTAATAACAGCGTTTGTCGGATGACCCCATTCCCGATACTTGACAGTTTGTGCAAGAGACAATTATGGAGAGAAAGGCGATACAATACTGGTGGGGAGATGAGAGGTGTTAACTTGTAGGTAGTGGTAGAGGGGATGAAATAAAGGAAACTAGGGGAAGCTCTAGGAGCTAATCCTAAGCTAAGCCCCACACCCCTACAATTCTAGAAGGTACAGAATTATTAAATTATAGAATTGGATGAACACCTCAACTCGAATATAGAACAATCATAACAAAAAAGTTTAAGTATAATGTAGGGTGCGATTCGAGGATGGCTAAGAGCTAGATTAGCTTTCAGGGTGCTCCAAGTCACCTCGATGTGCATCAGAGGCTCGAGAAAGAGATGGCGAAGTGCTGATGAACTTCTGGAGTTCAGTGATGGGTATCCCTCAACTCATTAGATGAAGGGGTTGTTGATACTGATGGAAACGAATTGGAGGATGATTAGGATGAACTCTCCAATTTACAAGACAGAAGAGATCCATATTTTTACTATCTAAATCTACAGGGTGTCAAAGTAACTACGCTCCACCCACTTATTTCCTCTAATAGTGTAAGAAAAAATCGAATTAACGCTATTCTTCATAATTTTTTGCGTAGAATTCAAAACTGACAAAATTTGGCAGTGCGCAATAGCGCAACCATGCACAATCATGATCAACTTTGTTTTTTTCAAATGAGAACCCCCATTTTTTATTGCAGATTCGGATTCTACGTCAAATTTTATGAACATTTTACTTCAACAACTTTTTTTTTTGACGCATGCAGCCCGCTCAGCGAGCGCTCAAAGATGCGCAACCCAGAGATTGCGCCAAAGTTGAGACGAAGGTAAACCTCAAGTGCGACACAACAGTCTCTACAGCCGAAAAAGTCACTTTTTGAGGAGGAAATCATCTATTTTCTTACAAAGGGTAATGATCATTCTAATAAAATGTAAAAGAATTAAATTTTTTAAATTGAAAAATAACGGAAACTTCTACATAATTATCACAAAATGTTGCAAAATAATTTTCAGTCTTCTAAAAACATGATTGGATGAACAATGATTGAAACAATTAAGCGATTAACTCTTGATAACTCTTGATAAAACTCTTAACAAATTAAGAACTCTTAAATAAACTCTTAATAAATAACTCTTTATGTAAACTGTATTGTCTACCTGCACAAAGGAGTAATTATTCGAGAAGAAAACAATCCTCGGAAAAGATTCCACGGAAAATCGGTGATTTCCTCCTCAAAAAGTGACTTTTTCGGCTGTAGATACGGTAAAATGAAATCAAATCAAGAAAGGGATACCACCACGCGATTCAGCGTAGAAAAACAGTGCTAAGTGATGTGCCGCACTTGAGTTCTACCTTCATCTCAACTTTGGCGCAATCTCTGGTTTGCGCGTCCAAAAAAAAAATTGTCGAACTAAAATGTTCATAAAATTTGACGTAGAATCCGAATCTGCAATAAAAAATGGGGGTTCTCATTTGAAAAAAAAAACAATGTTGATCGTTATTGCGCATAGTTGCGCGATTGCGCACTGCTCAATTTTTTCATTTTTGAATTCTACGCAAAAAATTATGAAGAATACCGTTAATCCGATTTTTTTTTCTTACGCTATTAGAGAAAGTAAGTGGGGGTAGCGTAGTTACTTGCACACCCTGTATGATACTAATTTCAGTAAGCAGCGTGGCTACGGTCGTTGGGGCGTCGTTGTTTAGCGGTGGACTTTGGACCGACTTCTGCGGGGGTCGTGGGTCCAAGGCTCATCGCCGGCAGCGTGCGTTTTTCGGTGGCCGGGGCTCTCATCGCCCCCCTCGTCACAACCCAGGGCGGTGAGGCAATGGGAAGCTGTAAGCGAAATCATCAGAACAAATTCTGATCTTCCCTTTGGAAGACAGCTGATGACTTCCACTATGTCAGGAATGGCAGTTGGACGAAAATCCAACCTGAAATGCTTGTTTTAAGCTACAAGAGCTTGTTTCCGAAGAGTTTTAGAAGACATTGTTTGTCAAACGACACCGTCAAAACTCTTCGGAAACAAGCTCTTGCAGCTTAAAACAAGCATTTTGCTTAAATCCAAGTCGTTCCAACGCTTCTTCGCGTTGCTGATGAGTCACCGTATGACGAAAACGATTGAACAAAGTCCCATCTACACTGAAACAAAACTGACTGAATACAGTCTAAACGTTTCAAATTCCCACTTTCAGTGGTGATCGTTTTGTTTGGTTCTTTGTTTCGATCTTTCGGATCTCTTCAGCTAAGCGTGCGCAAACTAGCCTTTTCAGGCTGAGTGCTAGCTTAGGACAAAGTTGAGTTAACAGAGCTGACGAATGTCGTTTGACAAACAGTCTTTTGACTAAACGTCGCATTGACAAAGATGTCGTTTGACCAACGTCGTATGACAAACAGTCGTTTGACAAAACGTCGTTTGACGAAAGTCTTTTGACAAACAGTATTGTCAACGTTGTTTGACAAACAATGTCAACCTGAAATGGTTGTTTACTACTACTTTCTTACTAATTTAGAAAAAGCTCAAGTTGTAACAATATAGGATGAATTTCAGATTGAAATTCACCTTATTGTTCATAATTAGTCAGAGGAGGGTGTGACGACCATACCCCTTCAAACCAGTGATTAGATTAATCAGCCGGCCCAAAGAGGATATCGATTCATATCTCTATGAATCGGATATCTCTAAAGGCGTAGCTCCAACAAATCGGGAACAAACCAATTGGTTTGTCCCGTATAAAATTTAGGGTCGTCACACTCCTCTCCCTAAAACATACTTCTGGGTTTCAAACAGAAGTATGTTTGAAAAAAGTCAAAGTGACTGAAAATAGCATGAAGCCCAGGAAAGGACGTCTGGAAGCTTCAAGGGAATTCCTCCATCGTAATGGAACTATTCAAAAAGAAGAAGAAGAATGCCACGAATGGGCCATTTATACATAAAAGAATGAATCAATGGAACTGAGGAGAAAGCAAACTAAATAAAGAATACGAATGGCGAAACATTCAAGTGTTATGATTGAAAAGGCAAACTTAGAAAAGGCTCATATAAAAGAAAAACGCAATTGAAATTAATAAAATGCCAGATTGGCAAAGCCTAACAAGGGAATGAGTGTAATTGCCGGATTGGCGAAATGAATGAATTTAATTGCCGGATTGGCGAAGTATGATAAGGGAATGAATTTAATATAATTTAATATTATAGAGATTCCTTCTGGATATCTCTTTGGGTAATTCCTTCTGGAATACCCAAGAAAAAGTGGAGGGGAAATGATGAAATAAATTCAGTGCATTTCCACCAAATCACGCTCTGCTACCATGTAACAATATAGGATGAATTTCAGATTGAAATTCACCTTATTGTTCATAATTAGTCAGAGGAGGGTGTGACGACCCTACCCCTTCAAACCAGTGATTAGATTAATCAGCCGGCCCGAAGAGGATATCGATTCATATCTCTATGAATCGGATATCTCTAAAGGCGTAGCTCCAACAAATCGGGAACAAACCAATTGGTTTGTCCTGTATAAAATGTAGGGTTGTCACACCCTCCTCTGACTAATTATGAACAATAAGGTGAATTTCAATCTGAAATTCATCCTATATTGTTACAAAGTATAGCAGAGTAAAATACATATAGCAGGATTCTCATCCTTTTATTATGTTTCCTCGCTAGAAACCATCGTTGCTACAGGAAACGAAACATTGGAGGATGGCTAGGCTATGAAGGAATGTTTCATTAAAGTGTTAAAGCTGGTAGCTCGTTGAAAACTTTGTAATTATTTTATGAATTTGAACTAGATTTTAATGTAAGGGACGTTAGGTACCTATCTTACATTTTGGCGCAGTCAGTTGGACACTTATTAACACGACTGCGCCAAAATTAAGAGAACTAATGTCTGTTACATTAAATTCTAGTTCAAATTCATATTTAATAAGAATGAAATAATTACAAAGCTCTAACACTTTGAACATTGGAGGATGGCTTTGAAGGAATGTTTCATTGGAAAAATAGAGCTGGTAGCTCGATGAAAACTTTGTAATTATGTCGTTCTAATTTTATGAAATTGAACTAGATTTTGATGTAAGGGACATTACATAAATCGGTTTCTTACAATACAAGCATAAAAATGTTTTCAAGAACAAAACAGACTTTTAAAATTGCCAAAAACATTTAAAACAGAAGGTCTACAATCACAATAAATTCATCATAATTCTAAGTTGAGAAAGTTTAGTGTAAGGCAAATAGGCAAAGCCGTTGTAAAACTATCAGCTAGTTGCTGGTCGGTGGGAATGTAACTCAATTTAATAGAACCGTCTGCAATAGTATGACGATTAAAATGATACTTCACATCCGCTTGGTTCGTTATTTTACTTTCTAAAGTACAAGAAATTTTTAATACAGGACTGATTGTTCTCAAATACTTGTATTACGTGATCACTTTTATTTGCTAAGTCACTAAGATTTTGTTTCAAGTAGTAATGTTGAATCATCAAAAATTAACTTCCCTCGACCGGGGATCGATCTCCTATCGTTCCAATTCTGAATCAGAGCTCCTACCACTGAGCTAAGGAAATGAATGGACAGAAATGTGAAGAGGCCGCTGATCACAACATCCCCCCCCCCTGTTAGGAAATCTTAGGTACTCCGTTACCTAGTCAGGGAGGTGAGAGGCAGCTTTGGTCGGCGTTTTCCAACCCAGTAAGAAGGCGCTATTTTTGACTGGCTTCGAAGTTTTTGTTATTGTTCCTTATTGACAGGGCGGGGGATCTACTGACCTCAACGTTTGACCGAACAGGCGGTGGCTCGACTCGTGTTTTCGGAGGGAGTTGTTTTGATGACCTAATCTTAATGAATTATTGTTTCTCTGAAAAATGCTGAGGAGACCATCTGAGTCCTATGGACTGCGCCACAATGTTGAATCTTCAAAAATTAACTTCCCTCGACCGGAGATCGATCTCCTATCGTCCCGATTCTGAATCGGAGCTCCTACCACTGAGCTAAGGATGCGAATGGACAGAAATGCGAAGAGGTCGCTGATCACAACAGTAGTAAGAAGCACCGAAATGTGGTGCTCCAACTCCAACATACGTCAGTAGCAAAGGGTTTTGAGAATTCATATTTTTTGAAATAAAGTACCTATATCATTAGGAATCCTTTAGTTGAATGAACTGGAGTTAGGGCCACCCGGCTTGGGTTGCTTGGATTGGTAACCGTTCGCGTTCAAAATAACATTTCTCAGCAATTCTTCGAGTCGTAGTTTATGGTCGTTAGTGAACCCCTCTCTTCATCGGGGATGTTGCAATAAGTAGTCATGAGCGAAATCATCTGAAGGAATTCTGATCTTCCCCTCGGAAGTCAGCTGGTGACGTCTGCAATAGAGGTGTGTCGGTCAGGAGTGAACGTATTGAAAAGACCTTATCTTCAAAATGCCCTTGTCAGAACTGAACGGGTTATCAAAATGAATACGGTCATTCGTTCATCAACCCACCAATCGAGTTTTCCGGTTAAATTACGAGAACAACGGCTGAAGGCCAACAAAATAAATTAATTGCCCGCAATATGGATGTACTTATAATGTATATTTATATACCTGCATGTCTGTACATGGATCATTAATGTGTGAAAATGACAAGGAAGTATCAACAGAAAGAAGTAGATGGAAGTGGTTTTCTAAGCAAAACCTTCCATCATCCAAGTGAAGAATAGACTGAGGAGTCCTCAGTGAGGACTAAAAAGACAAAACACACTCAAAGACTGATTCATACGATTCGAATCGATCTTTCATTTGTTCTTGTCTTTTAGCTCAATCGATTCATTCAAATTGCCTACTCATTGTAACCTATTCCGACTCGTTCGGTTAACAGACTCGCTCGTTTTTGTGACTTCTGACCAGTTGGTTATTCGTCTTGTGAGTGAACGGGTGAACGAATTCAAATACCTGGTCTCTGTAATGAGTGACCGTTTGGGATTCGAATCCGCCAAATGACCTTGTCTTACACACCTCTAGTCTGCGACACCAGGAAATGGAATTCGGGGGAAAGTTCAACTTGCAACGGCTGTTTATTTTACTTCCCTACCTATCCTTAGTTGTTACAACTACATCTTATAAGTATGCGAGTTTGCAATGGCTGGGCTGAAATGTAACTAATACTACATCATTTTCCGTAGATCGTCATGTACGCACCCGATCAGATTGAACAGTCGTATAAAGCTATACCGAAAAACATGCAGCCTAAAGATTACGGCGGTGACGCACCCTCCATGGACTCCATGTTCAGTGAGTTTTATTTAATATTTTCAAGAAATAAAAATTTTTGGTGTAAATTATTGTTTTTTTTCGATTTTCAGTGCACCATACCAGCAAAGCTACTGTATGCACAGTACTGGGGGTCTGGCATGGTAACGGTTGCTCGGGGGGCTCTCGCTGATAGCGAAGAATTTTGATTTGTATATTCAATTATTTACTTTTTGCTACCTACGGATTCATTTCAGTTTGAAGTCTACAACAAATGTTCGGGTTCGTTTTCTTTTCCCAGATGATCTAAATTCCCCAAATTGATTTTGGTTTATTTTCAATAATGAACCTTTGGAATCGACCAAGAAACAAAAATTTTTAACACCTCCTCAAAATTTGATGGTTTACGTTTCAAGGTACGTAGAATCCAAAAATCGAATAAAAATTTGGCCGTCCGTCCGCCGTACGCGGCACTTTCCCCACTTAGCATTGACCGATTTTGATGAAATTTGGTATGTAGGCTCCATTTGGGGACTAGTTGTGCACCGAAGATTTTGGTTGATGTAGGTCACTTCTAAGGGTTCCAAAATCAATTTTGAAATTTTGAAAACGCCCTAACTCAAAAAATTTTGATATAAAGGTATTGTTTTTCCTTCAATTTAAGATTCTATAGAATTTTTTGAGACCACGCGGAGCTCTGTAGGACAAATTGTTCGCTCCCTACGAGAATTTATAAGTTTTACGTACGATAAATCAGAAACACGAGTGTGAATCGCAAAAGAGGCCTAATCTCCGTTGAAATTTCAGCTGACCGAAATGCGATCGATGTTTTTCTTCATGTTGGATGGTTGGTGGCTTTGCAGACGAGTGATCTATATAGAAAAACAAAAAATAATAAACCAATGTGTAATAATTTGCAGCGTTTTTGAAATTTGGACCCCTTACGGTTGTCCAAAATTTCCTGCTGACGAACACGGCTTTTTGTTTGTTATTGTGTACATTTTGGCTCATAAGTACGTGAAATTTTTGGCGAAACAACCCAAGTTATCGTCCGGAGCGACAAACATACATGTGATTTTTGAAAAAACTTCAGGAATCGTCTTAGAATAATCCAAAACGGATTTCAGTGGAAAAAAGAAATAAAAAATCAAAAAAGTCCATGCTGAAATGTTTGAGGCCATTGCCACAGCTTCATTTTCCTTGAAAATTCGCAAAAATTATACCCTGAGCCATTCTTATCTCTATATCGATACCTTAAAGCACAAGGGAGCTTATCATATTATGATAAATCACGTATCGATAATCACTTATCATATTATGATAAATTTGTTGAAAATATACTATTTAAAGGTCTATTCATTATTATTTACGTGTTCCAGGAGAAACCGTCAAAAGAATACGATCGAACAAGGATTGGTTCGATTTCGATCGCACGATGAAAGTTGACTTGGCGAAAAAGACTTCGAAAACCAACGGAATGGAAGGCTCCTTCAAAAAGCTGTCTTTCGACTGATCGCCTCAATCGACGTTATTCGTCGTTGTAATTGTAAACAATACAATTTTCTCTAAAATACCCAAGTACCTACCTATACCTACAAGTATTGAAAACGATGGGGCCCCACTGCCTAGGGCTGCCTTTCCTTCTCTGAAATCTCTGTGATTAAATAAATCTATTATTCCATTGTTTATATATCTATTATTCCAATATTTATTTCATTCGTCTCATATTCATTTCATTTCAAGTAGGTATTCGGGCTTCCGAAACAAGCTTCTATATATCTATAGGTACCTTTCTAGTAAGTAAGGGAGGAGTTGTCGATCCATAAAGAAGAGATGGTGCGAAGGTTATTGTTGGTCAATTGAATGACGGTGTTATTTTCCCAAAGTTTCAACTCTTTATTCAGCCATTTTCACTGGTTACAGCGGGGAAAAGTCCCATTCGTGCGGCATGAGCGGATTTCCAGGGAATTTTTTCAACCTGTTCAGTTTCCAGTAGTTAATTGACTTATAATACCCCAGAAAATACTTCACAGAGTCTCCACGGACTCGCAGAATACCCAATCGGTAGGTACCTAGTTCTGGTCCCCGAAAGACCAATTTTCAGCCACTTTTGGAATAATTTCTGGAGTTTATTATACCTTATCAGAACTGTCTCCCGAATATGCCATACATTAGAACGATAATTTCCATTTGATAAAAACATTTTTTGTTGAAATTTTGACGCCATATTCAAAATTGTTTGCTAACAAACTACTTTTTTTGTTATGAAAATTTTGGCGCAACCTTGAAATTTTTGCTCAAGTTGCCGTCCGGAATATGAAAAACAGAAAGTCCATTCATGCAGCATGAATTAATGAGCGAATTTTCAAAGAAATCTTTCAGTTGAAGGTATGGTTAAGAAAAGAAACAATGGTGTTGCAATTTCTTATAGAAAGTTTTTTTTTACACGATTTTGGTTTTTTCGAAATTCAGTATTGCATACCAACATACTGTATGCACTGGGTGTGCTTTGAAGATCTCAGGAGTCCATATTCATGTTCTACTCGTCTTTACGAACTCATAGAGTACCCACACGGCTACTGCATTTCTGGGTACAACAATTATACGCACGTATTCATTATATATATAAATAGATACATACTTTTCTTGATTTTGGACAATTTTCATTTTCGAAAAAGCACTAATATCATAAATTTTGTGCTGAATCCGAATATACCATATATTACCATAATTTTGAAGGTAATAACCACAAAAAACGGGAAAACCTATTGTTTGTTGTTACGAACATTTTGGCAAAAACTAAAAAAAAATGTCTAAACAATTACTCAAGTTATTGTGCGGAATGACATCATACATAGGTACATATGATTTTTGGAGAAACTTCTGGGATTGTTTCAGAATGTTCCAAAACGGATTTCATTGTAAAATTTTTTCGAAAGTCGGTTCTAAAAATTTTGAGGCCATTGCAATGGCTTCATTTTTCTTGAAAATTCGCTAAAAGGTGTTAAACTTCAAACACATTGTTAAGTAATGCGTGCATTCCAGGGGACGTCCCATTGGATAAGCATTAGGTCAATTTAAACCAGTTGGTAAGCGATAAAACTTACATTTTTATATACCTTCCTCCTGCACAAAACTGTTTCACTCAATGTACGCAATTTAGTTAGTCTTTTAGAAATAGAAAATTAGAAATTTTTAAGAAATAGAAATATAGATTTTTTTTTAGAAATAGTGGTCTTCCCTCCCCACCACCATAACATTTCATAATTCATGAAAATCCTGAGTTATATTAATAATGCCCCTTCAATGTCAAAGCTTGGGTAGGTGCAATTAGAAAGCTAGAAAGGAACCGAAAAGTTGAAAAATCGGATATTTTGTGAGTATTATCCCCCTACGCGCCCCCTCCCCATGCAAATTTCGATACTCTGGTGAAATAGTGTGCAACTCGGAAGTTTTCTCAGTCGAACAAAACAAGAAACACGCAATTCGGTTGGAAATTGAAGCCTAAACACAAGATTAGGTATGCCCGAAAAAACGTTTTGACATGGATATGTCTTAGTTCTGGGGGTCATTCCAAAATTTTCGACACACAAAACAATGCAACTTTTTTTCTGATGCTGTTGAACGCAGGAAGCTGAAATTTGAGAGGCAGGGTCAATAGATACATATTTCTATACGTCATCAAAGTTGGTGATCACTGATCAGCTGAGTGAGCTCCAAGGCCATTTCCTCTCCTGTTGAACGCAGGAACCTGCAATTTGAGAGGCAGGGTCAATGGAGAATGCTGAAGGCTCCTGAGGGGTCACTGATCAGCTGAGTGAGCTCCAAGGCCATTTCCTCTCCTGTTGAACGCAGGAAGCTGGAATTTGAGAGGCAGGGTCAATGGAGAATGCTGAAGGCTCCTGAGGGGTCACTGATCAGCTGAGTGAGCTCCAAGGCCATTTCCTCTCCTGTTGAACGCAGGAAGCTGGAATTTGAGAGGCAGGGTCAATGGAGAATGCTGTAGGCGCCTGAGGGGTCACTGATCAGCTGAGTGAGCTCCAAGGCCATTTCCTCTCCTGTTGAACTCAGGGAGCTGACATTTGAGAGGCAGGGTCAATGGAGAATGCTGAAGGCTCCTGAGGGGTCACTGATCAGCTGAGTGAGCTCCAAGGCCATTTCCTCTCCTGTTGAACGCAGAAAGCTGAAATTTGAGAGGCAGGGTCAATGGAGAATGCTGAAGGCGCCTGAGTGGTCACTGATCAGCTGAGTGACCTCCAAGGCCATTTCCTCTCCTGTTGAACGCAGGAAGCTGGAATTTGAGAGGCAGGGTCAATGGAGAATGCTGAAGGCGCCTGAGTGGTCACTGATCAGCTGAGTGAGCTCATCTTTTAAATTGCCATCATAAGACATATCCATGTACAGATGTATCTGCATGCAGTGTAGATACTCGTTTCTTTTTAGCTAAGATTCACGGTTTTACTTGACTACCCCCACAAGGTATACTGCTTCCATAGTTTCCTCTACGTATCATTATCAGCAGGATGTTTCCCTCGAGTATGTAATTATACCTACTAAAAATGTTGATATCTTGAGTTATGATACAGTATTGATACCTATCAATGTCGAACATTGGCGACTGATCGTAATGAAAATCAAAGAGAGAAAAATTTTATATCTTAATTCCTTAGCCTGGGATGGTCAAGAAATTAATTCTAGCTTCCATCCGTCATTACCTTGAAGAGGAACATGAAGATAATTTTCGGAAAATTAACTGGGAGTGTATACAAGTAAAAAACAAACCTGAACAGAACGATTCCAACGATTGCGGATTGTTTTTGTTGTATTACGCAAAAATTATAAAATCACAAAACCTACCCCACTGAATCCAAATAAATTAATGGAACAAATCGTCGCTTAAGGGGCATTATGGCATTTTTAAGCATTAACACACCTCAAAATGCAAAATTCGCGACGTAGTGCACAACTGGATAGCTGGACAGAGACAAGATATTGTCACACACAGACATACACCGATGGTTTTCTCGCGGATTTCTATTCGGAATGGTCTAAAACGGATTAGTGTGTGGTTCCTAAGTCTTACTGTGGGACGTCCTAAAAATCGTTTCAGAATGTTCCAAAATAAATTTCAATGAAGACGACTTTCCTTATTAAACATTTTGAGGCCATTGCAGTAGCTTTATTTTCATTGAAAATTCGGTAATGGTATAATTATTATCGTATGAAAGCTGGGATCTTGAAGTTGTTTCGGTCCCCCGCAAGCACGATAGCCTGAAAGTTGGTCTTCCAGCGTAAATTTTGGGGGCTCAAACGACTGAAACATTTTTCAAATAAGCGTCGGTATTTTTAAAGAACATTTATCAAACTTCCCGACGTATATCACTTTATCTGGGTTGAGGGTGAGGAATATTTTAGGCCAATCCTCTTGTGCTTACGTCCGAGCGCTTTCGTTTATTGCAACATCTTCAGGGTTATTTTGGTGATGTAGTTGTCAGTTATAATTGTTTTTGTTATATGCTGTAGTTGTTGCTTTGTACATGGTTTCTTCTTTTTCTTTCTCAATCATAATATACAATATTATTTTTGTGTTAGGTACTTTCAGGTTCACCAGGTGCACTTTTACAATAGTTTTAAGAAGGCTCATTGTACATGGTTTCTCCTTTTTCCTTCTCAATCGTAGCACGGTGTTTGTTTTCCACCTAATTCTTCTTATTTTTGTGTTACCTACTTTCAGGTTTAGCAAATGCACTTCTTACAATAGTTTTAAACAGGCTAAGAGTAAGTAATTTTAAAAGGAGTGAGTATCACTTTGGTTGGAATGTGGAGTACTACACATTAATCATAGTACTCCACATTCCAACCAAAGTGATACTCACTCCTTTTGGTTTATTATTTTCAATAATAAGCCTTTGGAATCGAGCAAGAAAAAAAATTTTAACCCCCCCTCAAAATATGATGTTTTACGTTTCAAGGTATGTAGAATCCGAAAATCGAATAAAAAAATTTCCGTCCGTCCGCCGTACGCCGTACGCGGCACTTTTCTTAGCAACACTGGACCGATTTGGTTCAAATTTGGTATATGGGCTCCATTTGGGGTCTAGTTGTGCCGCGAAGCTTTTGGTTGATGTAGGTCACTTCTAAGGGGTGAAAATTAAGGGTTGAAAATTTCAAGAGTGCCCTAGCTCGAAAACTCTCGAAATGAAGGTATCGTTTTTTCACCAATTTTAAATAGTACAGAATTTTTAAAAATTTTTGAGACCACCCGGAGCTCTGTAGGACAAACCGTTCGGTCCCTACGAGTACTTGAAGGTTTTCCTTCGATAAAACAGAATCATGAGTGTGAATCGCAAAAGAGGTCTAATCGCCGTTCAAATTTTATCTGACTAAAATGCGATCGCTGTTCATTTCTTCGATTTGTATACAGTTTTGCCTTCTGCGTAACCAGTAATCAAATTTCCATATCAAGCTTTCTATTTTTCGAATCGAGTGTGAAGCGTTTAGTTGTTTCTAATAAACTTGATTGTGAAGGTGTGAAGCCATTATAGTGTGGTAGGTAGTACCTACCAATAGGTAGGTGTGGTAGGTAAAAAAAAATTGGTAGGTAAAACAATGTTTGTAGGTAAAAAACGCTGCAAATCATTGCTCACTGATCAGCTGAGTGAGCTCCGAAGCCATTTTCAATCCTATTGAATGGAGGTGCTCTTCCAGGCGTCTCCAGCATTCGAGGAGATCTTCTTCAATCCTCACATCACTGATCAGCTGAGTGAGCTCCAAAGCCATTTTCAATCCTATTGAATGGAAGTGCTCTTCCAGGCGTCTCCAGCATTCGAGGAGATCTTCTTCACTCTTCAGATCACTGATCAGCTGAGTGAGCTCCGAAGCCATTTTCAATCCTATTGAACGCAGGAGCTGAAATTTGAGAGGGAAGGTCAAGGGAGAATACAGATGGTGGTAGGTGCTATTGATGGAGAACCAGTGATCTATACAGAAGGATGATCTATACAGAAAATAATAAACCTTTGAGCAATGATTTGCAGCGTTTTAAAATTACTTACTCTTAGCCTGTTTAAAACTATTGTAAAAGTGCACCTGGTGAACTTGAAAGTACCTAACACAAAAATAATATTGTATATTATGATTGAGAAAGAAAAAGAAGAAACCATGTACAAAGCAACAACTACAGCATATAACAAAAACAATTATAACTGACAACTACATCACCAAAATAACCCTGAAGATGTTGCAATAAACGAAAGCGCTCGGACGTAAGCACAAGAGGATTGGCCTAAAATATTCCTCACCCTCAACCCAGATAAAGTGATATACGTCGGGAAGTTTGATAAATGTTCTTTAAAAATACCGACGCTTATTTGAAAAATGTTTCAGTCGTTTGAGCCCCCAAAATTTACGCTGGAAGACCAACTTAAACAATAAAAACTGAAAAAAAACTTCCTGACGTAATTATTGGAAACTGCAATGATTGGAAATTACCCACAAAAAAATTGATTCTCTGGGTATTTCAAACCTGTTTTTGAACATCGTGTTTGAGAAGGCACCTGTGTAGACAATTTCAACTGTAGAATCTCGTATATTCAATAGTTCACTGAAAAAAATCTGACTGAAAAATCAGTTTTTTACTGTCGTCCGGAAGCTGGTTTGAATTGATCGGTACCAACAACATTAATTACTCTTAATTACCATAAAATCATGACGTATATTCCTAAATTTATACCAACTCACCGGTTTGCAAATTAGTAATACTAATATTGACTTATTAATCTCTTAATTAACCCCTATTGTTCTTGTGTTGATTCAGTCGAATACAAATACAGTTGTTTCGATGGCTCGTATAAAAGTTGATGCCGTTCTGAATAAGACGCTTCCCTCATATCTATAAGGTGAGTCGAGAACTTGTACCATTATCGTATTGTATGCATATCAAACTTGGGGGTAGTTTACTAAGAGGTTCCTAATGTAGATCTACTTTAATACTAGATCTGAATATTCTAGACTACATCACCAGCGTCAACTGATTGGGGATGGGGTACAACTGGAATTCAACCCTTCTTTGCCGAGCTTTAGGTAAATTGCTTGTAAAACGTCCTTTGAGCCCTGAAGAAGGTAATAAATTTAACGAAAGCTCGGCAAAGGAGTTGTACCCCATTCCCAATCAGTTGACGTAGTGTTTTGAGCGGTCTTTTTCGATTAATCACCGAATTTCTAGCTGATTGAAGTCTTTGTTGAGTAAAAAGGTGTTACTTCATGCTCACTACCACATTTACGAATAATACGTATTTTATGTATGAAAAACGAAGGTTTTCTTCAAAAATCCACTTTCTAGCAGTCGGAATCATTCGGAAGTATCACCATTGGATTCAGCGTAAAAACATACGTCAAGCCATCTTGAGATCGAGGGAGACCATAAACCGCTTAAAACACTGGATTTGCTTGTAAAACACACGTTTTTTGACATTCAAACTTCATTTACTCTTTCAATTTGAATATTAAAGAGAAAAATTGATAGACCGTTGGAAAGCTGACAATTTGAGCATGTTTTCTCCGAAGAGCGCCCATCGAAATGGGCAGGGATTTAGAGAGAAAACTTTGGTCGAAGAAAGTCAAGTTTCGAAAAATTTGTTAAGTTGGCTTTTTGACTTGATTTTTTGAAACTATTTTGTGGCAGAAATATTTTGATTTTGCACTAGGTAGCTTAGGAATTTAACGCTCTTTCTAACGGTGTAGTCAGAATCGAATTTTTAGGAGAAATAAGGGAGTTATGACCATATCAGTGCCGTAAGGTCGAAAAAGCTAAAAAAAAAAAAACTCTAAAGTGAAAAAAATAGAATTTTGAGTGGGTTAAAAGAAAATTGCCATGAGACATTTTTTGTTGGAAATACCTTGTAAAATCGAACCTTGAAGTTATGCCCATCTTAAGTGTAGACACCCTGTATAGTGACAAGTGAAAGGGCGCTTGAAAATCCCATTGGTCGATAAATTGAGTCATACCCAAGCAGATAAGTGAAAGTAGAATTCTATTGGCTCAGAGAAGTGAAGGGACCTGGGGCCTGGGAGGATCCAAAAACGGAGTTTGAGAACAATGCAGAAGTTTTCATCAGTGCACAATTCCTAAAATAACGGCTTATTACACCAAACTCTTCGATTTCTTCAAGACATTTTCAAGCTATAATCTTCAAAAATAATATTGAAGAATAATCCCCAATAATAGTTTTGTTAAATTTGAGTTTTCTGAAGTTATAAAAAAGTGGAAGATGGATATTTTGCACCGGAGATGGGCGAATTCTTATTCATAAATACGATTGTGAATACAAATCATATCTGCGATTTTATAATTATGAATACGAA
Organism: Apolygus lucorum; assembly: GCA_009739505.2. NCBI lineage: Eukaryota > Metazoa > Arthropoda > Insecta > Hemiptera > Miridae > Apolygus > Apolygus lucorum. The sequence goes on from CM019171.2 coordinate 6,198,402, forward strand.
TACAATCGAATTCACACTTTGAATACGATTTTCCCCCGTATTCGTATTTTGAATACGATTTGATAATTTCTTCACGATTTTCCCTGAAAATCATACTTCTTTTTATGATTTTCTCCCAAACTCCTGACATATTTAATCCCCAACATTGTCAAAATAATCAATCAAAATTCAAAACACTCACAAATTCTTATAGGATTTTTCCAACCCAAGGTCGCTACGGCCAACCGAGTAAAAAGTACGGCGAAATTTCAGCAGAAAATCTTATTTTTTAAAACGATTAGCACTAAAAATCATAAAAAAAATTATGATTTTTACCGGAAATTTCGTCGTACTTTCTATTCAGTTGGTTGTAGCGACCTGGTATTGGTCTCATTCGATTCTGCGTGAAAAATCCTGTAAGAATTTGTGAGCGTTTCGAATTATGATTGATTATTTTGACAATGTTAGGTCATAAAATTTATGACCAATGTTAGGTCATATTTAATATGCCTTGAGTTAGGGAAAAAATCATTTTAAAAAAGTATGATTTTCAGGAGAAATTTAAAAAAAATCGATTTTTAGGAAAATCATAGAAAAAATTGTATTCAAAATACGAATACGGGGGAAAATTGTATTCAAAGTGTGAATTCGATTGTATTCGTATTCATAATTATAAAATCGCAGATATGATTTGTATTCACAATCGTATTTATGAATAAGAATTCGCCCATCTCTGTTTTGCACTTATGGTAGGTACCTACCTATCGAAATATAATTGGCATGCATAATGTATAAAGAATAAAGACTGATTGACTAATTGAATCGAATAAGAGAACCAACCAAAGAACCAACTCTCGAATGAACAGGAAATTTTCAGAATCGGAGTTATTAACATGTTTAATGTTTTAGGGCTGGGGGGTCATTCTGTGAATTCCGACACGCAAATCTGCAACGCTTTTTTTCTTAGTTACCACGGACCGATTTCTTAGTTACCACGTTATATCGGCTCCATTTGGGGTCTAGTTGTACCAAGATGGTCACTGATCAGCTGAGTGAGCTCCAAGGCCATTTTCTCTCCTGTTGAACGCAGGAAGCTGAAATTTGAGAAGCAGGGTCAATGGAGAATGCTGAAGGCGCCTGAGTGGTCACTGATCAGCTGAGTGATCGGCAATCTAATTTCTCCCTTGCGAGGGAAAAACATTAAACATGATTTAATGTTTTTCCCTCGCAAGGGAGAAATTGAACAGAGATTCTTCGATTTGTATACAGTTTTACTTGGATTTTCTACCAAAAAAGACAAAAGTGTTCGAGACACTTGTCAAGCCAGCTTTGAATTGAGGAGAATAATTTTAATGAAGTTGTATTGCATTGCATACAACTTTTTTCTGTTTTGGATTAATCAAGCGACCAAAGATTTTTTGGGTGACTTTCGAGGTAAAGAAGCTTTTGAAAGGTAGTACCTACCCTTTATGAGTGCTGGAACATAAATTATAACTACGTATTGAATCTGTTGGTGTGAAGGATGAAGAACCTCAGCGTGCTCGGATTGGCCCTCTTCAGCTTGGCAGCCTTAGTACAGGCTCAAGAGCCCACCAAAGAACAGCTGCAGGGATTGGAGCAGCTTCTAGCTAAAGCTGAACTCGAAGATGCAAACGCTGAGTTCGACGACGGCAGTGAGTTTAACTCTAACCTTAATAACTAATACCTACGTAATTATTAAGCAAGTAAACAGTAGCAAATATGTTATTTGAAAACATTAATACATTTTTGTAATTTTAAGTAATAAAACATGTTTAGTAATCTGTACTAAGCCCAAAACCTAATAAGTTCAAAATAATCAGATCCAGCTAATTAAAATTAAAAGCTAATTTTAAAAAACTGAAATTAATAGTTAGGTACCTACAGTCAATTGTGGTAACTTTGAACCACTTTTCAATGATTTTGGCTTCGAATTGTGTTAAAATTAAATTTTTGCGGCCCTTCATGTCGAAAACGGGAAGTAATTGGTCCAAATGTTGCATAATAAATGATTTTTTTAAAACTTTCTGTTAAATACTCGAAATTCTTGTCTTTAGGGTGGTTCAAAGTTAACCAGGCATTCAGGGTAACTTTGAACCACCTCTGGTTCTTGTCTGTAAGCTGCTAAATTTCGGATGCTTCATTGATATTTAGGCAAAAACACCTTACATCAGTAGAGAGTAGATTAAATTTGGCATACATTGAGTACGACTCAGAAGAGGTGGGGTGGTTTCTTATAATTCGGCAATTGAAAAATAATCTCGGCTTGATTCTGAGTCCAGAAAGAGCCTGGACGATTTCCTCTTAAAACACAAATTTCCCTTACATTTTATTCTTTTTTTTTTTCATCAACAAAATACTTGACTGTCTACTTCGATATTCACAAAAAAAGTTTAGATCATCAAAAAATAAATGTGGCTACCCCTACACAAGAAAGTGTGATGTCGCCTTCAGCAATATTGTTCCACCTGGTGCAATTTTGGACCTGAGGTTTGCGCCTCAATCAAAATGTTACACACACCTTAGGAGCAGATATTCCTAATAACGAAACGAAAACTGGCTATCAAAACTGGGCACTGATAATCCCTTGAAACGATGAATTATTGTTGGCACGCGGCGCACGTTTTCCCTTCTTCAGATGTTTTGGCTAATACATGAAGGCCTCATCTTGCTTTTAATTATTCAGCTGAGGAACTACACTTTTTTATAAAATTGTAAGCGTTAAATGGAGTGAAAAAGTAAAGTGGTTCAAAGTTACCCCAATTAACTGTAATGATTTTGCTGCGTTCAATTAAAGTTTGAACAATTTACCTACAGTCAAACTTTACCCCACCAGAGGTAACTCTACTCCAAAAAGTGAGAATCTTCAATTGTGTTTCTCCACATCCCAGAGAATCTCTAGGATGTGGAGAAACGCAATAGCTAACTTTTATCTAAGTTCTACCACGCTTACGTCACAATTGAAGATTCTCACTTTTTGGGGTAAAGTTACCTCTGGTGAGGTAAAGTTTGACGGTTTTACCGTAAGTGAAAAGTAGCTCAATGCTTTGATAGATAAATAGAAATTGATAAATGGAAATAGCCTGAAATTTGTTACCTATACATACTTAAATGGATTTCACGATAATTCAAATAATTTCTTGAGGTCCCTGAGTTGCTTTGATTTATTGTTCACACCGAGCAAGAAACAAATTTTTGCTGGGGGATTCATGTTACAACATTGGAAATCCTTCCACATATAACTATTGAATATAGGAATCCTTTGTATTCGTGGATTAAGTTTTTAAAAAAAGTGATTCCTCTGAGATCAAAATTTCTCGTCGCTTGCCTTTCGAAAAACTATAGTTCCGTGACTATCTATCTGGCCCAGTGTAATGTTTGGATGACATTAAATGTCAATTTTTTCAATTGTTTTTCAATTTTCGTCAATTTCAATTTTAAATGTTAAAATTTTTCAAAATTTCTAGACATTCCCCATGAACTTGAATTCTTTAAAACTACAAATTTTCAGTTTAGGTATCTTTCGGGTTAAGGCTCCTGAACAATTGCATATAAATTACAGTAGGAGTCTCAGCTGTCGGGAAAAGCATAAAAAACATGAATTTCTTGAGTCGGGAAAAATTCCACAAAACCATTTCAATTTCCAGTCGTTTCATATAAATTGCGTACTCGTCGTGCCAAAAGTACCGACTGTACACTCAAACACGACGCCAGAGATGGGCGAATTCTTATTCATAAATACGATTATGAATACAAATCATATCTGCGATTTCAAGATTATGAATACGAATACAGGTATGGATATGAATAGGTACAATCGCATTCACACTTAGAATATGATTTTCCCCCGTATTCGTATTTTGAATACAATTTTATGATGTTTTCCATAATTTCCCTAAAAATCAAATTTTTTTTACGATTTTCTCTGAAAATCATACTTTTTAGGACGTCCCACAGTAAGACTTGGGCGTCCTTATGCGATCGATCTGGGGTGAAGGAAGACAACACTCAACAGAAAAAAAAAAATAACCACACAGTAATCCGTTTTAGACCATTCTGAATCCAAATCCGCGAAAAAAACCATAGGTGTATGTTTGTGTGTGTGTGTGTGTGTGTGTGTATGTGTGTGTGTGTGTGTAACAAAATCTTGTATACTCTGCACAGGCCTTAGTTCTCAACCGATTTTCCTGGTTCTTTTTTTGTTCGTCGCGGAAAACTATCTAGTTGTGCACTACGTCGCCGGAATTTCGAATTTTGCCTTTTAAGGGGAGGAAAGGGGGGGTTAATGCTCGAAAAACGTGCGTTTTTGGGCATAATCTTGTGTACTCTGCCCAGGCCTTAGTTCTCAAACGATTTTCCTGGTTCTTTTTTCGTTTGACGCGTAATACTATCTAGTTGTGCACTACGGCGCCGGAATTTTGGATTTTGCTTTTTAAGAGGGGGAAAGGGTGGGTTAATGCTTAAAAAACGTGCGTTTGCGTGTGTAATCTTGTAAACTCTGCCCAGGCCTCAATTTCCAACCGATTTGCGTGTTTCTTTTTTTGTTTGACTCAAATAACTTCCGAGTTGTACATGATTTTACCAGAGTACCAAAATTCGCAAGGGGAGGGGGTGAGTGGGGGGATAATATTCACAAAATATCCGATTTTTCAATATTTTGGTTCCTTTACTGCTTACTAATTGTACCCAAGCTTTGAAATTGAGGAAAAATTCTCATTATACCTCCGAATTTTCATGAATTATTCTCTGTACCACCATGGAACTAATAGTGGTGCCACCATGGTGCCATGATGCCATAAACCGCTTATTTCGTGTTTTTTTTTGTGTTTCACCTTGAATACGGATGTGAACTTAGACGGACTGCCTTCCAAAACTAACAGATGAAAGTTCAATGTTACGACGTATTTCGGCTTTGGTGCCAGACTGGCACCATTGTTGGCGTTGGGGTGGAGGGGGGGGGGGGGTAACTCGAATTCGCATGTTGGGTATCGTAGACATGGATTTTAAAATGCTCTTCAGATTCGAGGCTCCCATGCCGCTAGAAGTGTTATGGTGGATAATGGTGGGGGGGGGGGGGTCAGTATTTCTTGCCTAAAGTAATGAATAAATTACATCGAGTGAAATAGTTTTATCGCTTACCAACTGGTTGAACTGATCTAATGCTTATCCAATGGGACGTCCCCTGGAATGCATGCATTACTAAACAATATGTTTTAAATGATTTTCTCCCGAACAATAAACATATTTATGACCTAACTATGTAAAAATAATCTATCAAAATTCGAAACGCTCGCCAATTCTTATAGGATTTTTCACGCAGAATCGAATGAGACCAACACCAGGTAGCTACGACCAACCGTATAGAAACTACGACGTAATTTCTACTGAATTTTTTGTAATCATGTTTTTAGCGTTAAGAACGTTCAGTGAAAGTTGTAGTAAAACAAAAACTTTCACCGAAAATCATGATTATAAAAAATTCAGTAGAAATTACGTCGTAGTTCCTATACGGTTGGTCGTTGCGACCTGGGGTTGGTCTCATTCGATTCTGCGTGAAAAATCCTAGAAGAATTGGCGAGCGTTTCGAATTTTGATAGATTATTTTGACAATGTTAGGCCATAAATATGTCCATTGTTCGGGAGAAAATCATTTAAAAAAGTATGATTTTCAGGGAAAACCGTAAAAAAAAAATCGATTTTTAGGGAAATCGTAGAAAAAATTATAAAATTGTATTCGTATTTTGAATACGATTTTATGATTTTTTCTATGATTTCCCTGAATATTATTCAAAGTGTGAATACGACTGTATTCGCATTCATATTCATATTCATACCTGTATTCGTATTCATAATCATGAAATCGCAGATATGATTTGTATTCATAATCGTACCTATTTATGAATGAGAATTCGCCCATCTCTGCACGACGCACTTGATTTTCCAAAAACATCGATTTTTCTGTCGATTCTGAGTGAGTAGCAAAAATTCTGAAAAATCAACTTAACTTTGGAAGAATTCTCAATCGTGTTGTTGTTTTCTAATGTAGGAAACCATCTTACTCGATCGTGAATGAATTTGAGTACCTACCTTTTAGTGCTCCGATCAACGCAACTATTATCGAACCAACAGATCCTGTCATCCAGACATGTTATGATATGTTAGAGAGGAGATTGTTCGTGAGGAAGCTTCACCCAACTTGGAAGACATTTTTGTAATTATTGGTCAGAAGATCATTATCATTGAGTCGATTTTAATTGATAAGGATGAAGATTTCGCCCTTGGGTAGTTATGTAGGTAATCATCGAGTAGGTGTTTCTGGTAAGTGATGAACCATCGTGTAGCAATACCAGCGACAATCGCGTTGTCATGCTTCTATTTCCCTTGGGAGTATACCTTCTCGATGCAGTTGATTCTACATTGAATATTGAAACTGAAACCATATTGATTGTCCAGCATCGAGTTCGTTCAAGTTTTAATATTTTTTCCTTCATTTAGGGCCGGTTTATCAGTCATATTTATCCCTCCGGTAAAGCAGATTTATCCAACGGCCGTTGGGTAACTCAGTCGTACGCGTTTATCAATCCCCAGATAGCTTTTACCCGTAGTTTGAAGTTACCTGGTCGTCCGAGGACCGGATAAAAAGTTACCGGAGGGATAAGTCGATTTACCCAAGGCTTTTGGTTTATTATTTTCAATAATGAACCTTTGGAATCGACCAAGAAAAACAATTTTTTAACCCCCCTTCAAAATTTGTTGGCTTACGTTTCAAGGTACCAACGTAGAATCCAAAAATCGAATAAAAATTTGGCCGTCCGTCCACCGTACTTTCCTCAGTATTGACCGATTTTGATTAAATTTGGTATGTGGGCTCCATTTGAGGTCTAGTTTTGCCCAGAAGCTTTTGGATGATGTAGGTCGCTTCTAAGGGTTGAAAAATTAGGTTTGAAAACGCCCTAACTCAAAAAAATTTGATATAAAGGTATTGTTTTTCCATCAATTTAAGATAGTATTGAATTTTTAGAGACCATGCGGAGCCCTTTAGGACAAACCGTTCGAAAAAGGGTTGGACTTATGATAAATCCGTAACACGAGTGTGAATCGCAAAAGAGGCCTAATCTCCGTTCAAATTTTAGCTGACCGAAATGCGATCGATGTTTTTCTTCATGTTGGTTGGTGGTAACAAAGCCGTGTTCTTTCCAGACTAGTGATCTATATAGAAAAATAATAAACCTTTGAGTAATAATTTTCAGCGTTTTCAACCTCACTTCTTAGGCGCCCTCAACCATTGGTCGTGGACGCCGATCAAATAACATTTTAAGATTTGTTGAAAATTGGTAATGTTCTAATTTTGTTAAACTAGTTGTCCAAGTGAGTGGAACAGTTTCTCAATAGTTCGTGTAGATTTCTTGGTGTTTGTGGCATGATTATACAGAAAGTGGGGCACTTAGTTAGGCAACAGGTGACAAATTGCTAGTTGGCAGTGGTGTGTTGAGTACTTACGATTCAATCCCTCTCTTTTATGTTGTTAATTAATCATTTTTATTCCACGGCATTTTAGTTGAAGGCACCAGGAGGTCCTGGAACCCAGTGAGCTGGTTCAAGAACAAATTGAAGAACAAGTGTCAATGCGAAGCTACCAAGTGCGACTGTTGCTTCAAGTTGAAACTTTTCGACAACACCGGTAATCTTCAATTATTGATTTTTATAAGCTTAAACCTAGAAATTATACTTATTGTTCTCCAGGAATATCTTAAGATGGAATAGTTACAAGTAAATTTCTAACTATTTGCCTACCGTGTTCATAGGTGAACAATTAGGCTTTGGTTGGAAGTTACAGAACTTCGAGATTTGAAGAGATGGAATCAAGTTTAAAAGACGAATTTAATAATAATTAACGTAGGTGATTATGTAGGCACCAAGATAGGAAGAGATTGTTGCAGATTTGCATTTATCAGCAAATGTATTCACTTCAAAACAGTCAGATTTGATTTGGCCAAAAAATTGACAGTTGATAGTTGGAAAATATCTTTTTTGACCACCAAAATCGAAGGAAGGAGGTATTATATACAATAGGAATAAACCATGTGAGTTCCAAGTGATACTTTTCCCCCTAGTTCAATATTTACTTGAGAAATTTTGGAAACCCGTTGAAAAAACGATTGTAACCAACATAAATTACTCAGCCACTTGTGAAATATATCAAAAATGTTACTTAGGCACTAATAGGGATAATCTCTAACGTCATAATATTATACCTACGATCAGTATTATTCAATAGTTTGACATTCAAAATTTCTATTCTTTAAGTCTGCAATAATTTATTGTTTTAGCTTGTCTCACCGCTGAGCAGTTGGTTGCTGAAAAGGCCGTCCAGATCGTTTTCAAACTCGACGAAAAAGAATTGGTGAACAAGAAATTCACGAGTAAGTTGGAAAAAATTCAGTAAAATGGTAGTACAGAAGAATATATATTTTCTTGATTATACACATCTCAGGATGGGCGAATCCTGAGCTCGATTGTACCGTTTTATTGGGGCAAGGTGGGGCGAATAGGAGAGAATGTAGTTCACAGAGCTGTTCAGAAGCTCAGTTTGTTATTCGTATTCAACAGTCACTGTAAACTGTCATCATAGAAGAAGTATTAGGAAGTGTCACTCAAGGTTAAAAAGTGTGCCGAAAAAAATCCCCTCTACTGCTGCGATCTGGCGAAGTGTAAGAGAAGTTCTCAGCTAGTAGTATTAGAGGAAGCCGATAGATAGAGTTGTAGATGCCATCATGACCAAAAATTCAAATAAATGCGGACAACCACCAAAAAATAATTACCAAAAATTTCTAGGAGAGCAGGGATTTGAACCCAAGACCCGGCATCACTGTACTGGCCTTATGGACAGAGTAACAACGTTTAAGCTCGCTCGGACATTCTCATTTCCCTGCTGTCTGACCCAACAACAATGATCTTCAAGAAACTGAGTTAAATTAACTGAGATATATCACGTCAAATTCTCAATAATCTTGATGTACGAGTAGATAAATTTATATTCGGTTTTTACATAAAACACTTTACGTTAATTGGCCAAAATATAGTCAAGCTTTTTTTTTTAATTTGCTCGTTGGGAAATCACCCTTGCGATCAGCCTCCTAAGCTGATAGTTCATTAACGCTTCCAGAGGTGGCGCCACTGTAGTAAGCGTCACAGACTCCCCTATGGAGTGATTCTTCCTAATATTTCTTCCATGACTGTCATCTTACTATACTAACAGGATCGATTTTAGCTCATTCGGCTGATCAGGAAGGAGCTCTAAAGTTTGGTCCCGCTATTGGGTAATTGCACGGGGAATTTCGTATTTATGACGTCTCAGAATCAAATTTTATCTCTCTAGAGCGCTTTGAGATCACCGCAATCGAGGACAGATTCAAGTCAGAAACTTTGAAATAAGGATGCAAAATAATGATAATGATTAAACAGTAATGAAGCTTAATGCTTCTGAGTCTACCTAGGGAAGCATTGCATTCAGTTTTTGAGGTTGAAAAAAATTTCTCTTCAAAATCAAAATTTCCACTTGCGTTTTAGGTAGATACTTTTTAGACCTTCCTGAACAATTGTTTTCGTGTCTGTCTGTGTGTTTGTCATGAAATCCTTGTATCTGGCAAAAGTACACGAAGTTATTGTCCGATTTCGATAAAACTATCAGGGATTGTGCGGTTTTGCGTGTAGATGGTCCCCTATGAAAATCACCACCCCTGGAACTGCGCATGCACAAAGTGAATTCCTTTCCACAGCCATAATTTCCACATTTTCTACCCAAATTCGACGATTTTCCAGAGTTTGCCAGGGTTGACGTGTAGATGGTCTCCTATTAGAGTAGTGCAAGGTATGAGATTAGCTTATGCATCAGAATCATCCATACCTACAATCGGGTTATGGATATGAGGGAGCTACGTGCCACACCCACTTGGCAGACTTTTTTGTTGTGTTCCTGCTCTCCCTAGTGTAGATTATTTGACGCCCTCCTAGCCTTGTGATGTGTTTCCCGATTGAATCCGAGAGTCCAGTTTTTTGAAAGACTCTAATTTTGTAGGAAGCGTTTCAGGGAGTTTTTTACTTACAGATATGTTCTTCAATAGAGATTCACTACACAGAAAACGATTTAAAAATATGTCATGCACTACCTCATTGTACCTCATCTATAATACCACGCAATTACCTCATCTTTCGATCGTAACAACAATTTTACTATGGTTTGACTTTTTCAGCTGAAAGGAACGACCAGGTGTGCGGAGGCGTCCCAACTTTGCCATTCCTCAAGTTCTGCTTCACCCAACAGTCCGAAGAGGAAGCTGATGCATCCATCACCTCCTGCTCCAGCGTTGACTTCAGGTAGGGAATGTCTTCTGCTAAGAAGTATCTTTTAATAAAATGAGATTATATTCGGTGGGTACTGGCCACCAAGACACCGTCTTCTAGTAATGAAGACGTAATGATGCTCTAGTTGACAATTAGTCCACTAGTGGGTTCTGACTTAGCCCTGCAAGGACAAGAGACGAGGTGCATCTAGGAAGGTTTCCTGGACTGGTTTCCACTGCATTTTGGGCACTTGAGAAATTTTCAAACGGAACAAATCGAAAAATATGTACATATTGATACCTTAAAGCACAAAGGGGCTATGTCCAAAAACTGAGTTTTGAGAAAAACGCAAAAGAAGTTATCACCAGTGCACAATTCCTGAAATAATGGCTTATTACACCACACTCTTTAATTTCTTCAAGAAATTTTCAAGCTGTAATCGTAATATTAGGTATAAAATGTGGATTAATCAGGAACACGGGAATGTTGACACAATGGAGAGTTCCTAGTAGGTTTGTTTAAGCAAAGGTACGGTGCGCTGTAGCCAGATTGTCCACCATGTTTTCAAAATGGCGCGCCAGATTGCCTCCTAGAGACGTATTCTACCGTACTATTACGGCGCTGGATCGGATACGGCGCGTTCTTATCACAATACTGTAATTAAGAGTGATTGTTGAAGGGGGTTGAGTCGGTTGATATAGACTAAGTCTTGTTGGTGGTCAAAACGACTCTGGTTCCTTTTTGTGATAATAAAATAAAATAAAATAAAAATAAAAATGTAAAATAAAAATAAAATAAAATAAAATAAAAGTAAAATAAAATAAAATAAAAAGGGAAACGTTGGTTTTCTGTTGTATATTCTTTAGCTACAGTTTCGCTGGGACAACTTGCCAGCATCTTCAGGCTTGTCAGTTAATGAAGAAAGTACACTTTTGCTTGTTTCTTTATCCAATCTTTCAATATCATTCAGAAACGCTCGTTTCGTTTGCTTAGCTTGTTTTATGTGCCATTTCTCGAGTTTTTTCTTTTGCGCTGGTGGGAAAAGTGCACTTTCTTCATTAACTGATAAGCCTGAAGATGCTGGCAAGTTGTCCCAGCGAAACTGTAGCTAAAGAATATACAACAGAAAACCAACGTTTCCCTTTTTATTCACAAAAAGGAACCAGAGTCGTTTCGACCAACAACAAGTCTAAGCCAAACTAAACCCACTAGGAACTCTCTAATACGTCACATCAGCTGACTGCGCCAAATATGCTGTGGAAACCATCACACTCTTCTCCTCGATGCTTCTTGCACTCACAAACAGCGTTCTGATTGGTTGACGCTCTGAGGCGTAGTTAAAGCAGATCTCACGAGAGAGTAGAGATTTGGGATTCCCATTCATCAATGTAACGCTTCCTGTTCATTCCTATGTCACTAATGTAATGCTCTTCAGCTTTGGGAGAAAAATTTCATTATCAATTTACATCTATTTTGGAGATTTCTACTTCCTATTTCGATGGGTGGCTTGAAAAAAGTTTACAAGTTCTTCCAATCTGAGTGATGAATGGTAGGTAATGAGCCAAGATTTAAAACAAAGCGGGAATAGGGATAACTTCTACCCCCACCACCTAATCAATTTTGTAGTACTTCAGGCTGGAATTGAGCAGCACCACAGCTGTGTTAGAATCACCCATGCTTCCCTCTCTGTTGTCTCCATTACTCTGTGACCTGAAGTGATTGGAGCTCGTTTTTTTTTGCAGGGTTGGAGGAACCGTAGGAGCTGTTCTTCAATTCAGGTGTCTCGAATTCAAAGATGGAAAAGTCTCCTTTGGCGGTTACAAAGAAGTCGAGAAGGAGAAAGCCCTCGTTATCAAAGTCAAGAACCCTTTCAGAGCCGCTGTCGCCCTCTACAGGAAATCTTTGGGCAAACAGTAAAAACAAAGTTTCTTCGATAAATTAATAAACTTTGATTTTATTTACTACGAATATTGCTCATCCACCTAGACAACTCTCCATGTCATTTCCCATCAAAAAGCCCAAACTGAACAAATATTCGGGTATAACAACATAAAAACCATCGTCCAGACGATATTATAATGTTACAATGTAGAAACATAACCTGAACACATGTAGGCAGTGGAGTTGGATTTCATGGTGATGAAATCTCGTTTTGTATCAAGTCTTGTAATTTTGGGGTCTTCATATTTCACTGTAATAATAATTTTCTTTTTAATTAAAAAAAAATTATATACATGTGGGGTCGTACAATCCCATAGGATAGCTGAGATGGAATGCGTACGCTAGGTATTTGGGGAGCTTCAAGGTGAACAGCCAGATCTAATTACTCAACCATTTTTCAACTTACGGATCATTGAAAAAAAAATTAAAAAATCGCAGAATTTAGAAATACATTTTGAGAATACAATCGCAAGAAAGTGCGAGAAAACGCCACTTAGGTACTGTTTGCAGATTGAAAGAATGCGGATGGTTTGGTGAGGAGTCCATGTGGATTACAATTCCAAAAACATCCTCCTTCTACCTGCCACTCAGCCAGGGAAAATCAGACCAAGGGTTGTCGACTACCGACCAATGATGAAGTTATTGATTTATTACCGACCAAGGATTGATTTATTACAGGCAAAAAAAAAAAAATACAGAACACTAATAAATAAAAATAAAATAAAACAGGTTCCTTATACTTGTATTGTCTATCAACAATACCTAAAGGATGGTACTTTTTTCAAATTTTAAAGGCGACTGAAGGGTAAACAAAAGGGCAAGTGAACTCACATTCGCGATAAATATCCTTCCTAACAAATGGCTGAGTGGAGGGGCTCTACCTTAGTATGACTCGAGTTGCTCGATGCTTGGATTACGATTAGTGAGGCTCGGCCCTTTCCCCAGCCTGACTCAACAGGCTACCTAAGATTTTGGAACAGGTAGTCGTCTATGTTGGCAGGTAGACCCTTCGGGAAATCGGCCAACCGCATTCTTTCTATCTGCAAACAGTACCGAAGTGAGGTGAATTTTGTAGGCACTGAAAAAGAGAAATTCCTCCCGACCAACTCTTCCATATGGTGGCCAAGAGCCAACTGAAGAGGGTTTAAAGCGTTTCCTGATGGCAGACCGTTAGATTGAACCAGCCCTTCATTATCTACGCATCTTGGGGTCGTACGACTCCGCCTGGCTGACGTGAAAATCTCAATCGGGTTGAATGACGCCATCAATCCAGAATGTGATAAGAGGTGCCTTGAACGATTCACATGAATATGATAAACCCATTAACCAAATTTAGTAGGTATATACTATTATTTCTTGAATTTTGAAACACCTGATTCGTTTTCAAAAATTCGTCTTTTTTAGAATGTTTTGAACGTTCATTTTAATACCTCGTTTCCAAAGCTGATTTTTTTCAATGTTTAAAAATAATAATAATAATGATTAATTACTGCTTAGGGCCTTTGGCTAAAATTCAAGAAGCATGGAACATGCTTTAGCCACGTTTTCGGCAGAGTAGGGATGGGATGGGCACCTGCGTAACGTTTTTGGGTGGTTAGTCCAAGGCTAAATCATGTTACATGTTTTTGAAAAGTGAGCTCATGCCTATCCGTGTGAGCTACCTCTCTATGATGTCGATGAGAGAAGAGCTTAACCCATTAACGCCCAGTACTTTTTTTCTTTATATATTTTTAAATAAATCTGATATTGCGACTCCAAATAGTCTTTAGAACAGTATAGTAATTTCAAAATCTGATCGATTTTCAAATAAATAATTTCAAAAATCTCCTGATCGATTTTCAAATAAATAATTTCAAAAATCACCTGATCAAAATCCAAATAAATATTTTAAAAAAAAACTCCTGATTGAATTTTATGGGTTTACGTTGCCATATTGCGACGCTGGGCGCCATAAGAACTGATCTTTTTCTTTCAAACCTGGGATTTTAGTCGATCATGTCGTGATCTCACTGGTTCTGTGTGTGTGTGTGTGTGATTAGTGTTGCGTGTTTTCGGGCTGTGGCCCGGGGTTCTTGGCCGGTCTGGGGGCGGCCCCCCTTGGCGCTTGGAAGAAGAAGAAGAAGAAGAAGAAGAAGAAATACGTTTATTTGGCGAAATACAAAATAAAACTTTCTTTACATATTGTTATATAAACATTACGGCATGGTTTTTTAACCGTTTGCCGGAGGTTCAGGCATTACCTTTCCTTAAATCTAAGTTATCTGCTATTTACTTTAAATGAAAATTATAGACTGCATGACAGAGTACAGAGGAACATACTTAAAGGCCCAAGTATCATTTTGGAGAGATAAAAATAAAAGATTATTGAGATTTTGTTCTAAAGGGTGTCAATTAAATACAAAATAAAATACAAAAGCTCAGAAATTAAAGTGTTCCGCAAGAAACTTCCGATATTTCCACGCAGATTTGCAGAAATTAATCACGCATGACCACCCCCTTTCCCCATTCAGCAGAGCGATAGCCTCATCACGGGATAGAGTACTACTGCCAAAAGAAGGCCACCTAAATTCACTCAGAATGGGGCATATGCATAAAAAATGAAAAACATCCTCACGCACCCGGAGATTGCACAAGGAGCACTCATCCCGAGGGCTGGGACTGTACGGCCTAGCATTGAGGTTGAGCAATTCGCAACGAATCTTGAAGAGCCATCGGGCCTCATACAGTCCCACGCCCTCAACTTGTCTGGAGAAACTGGCGCACTTGACACTTGGATCAAGCTCCCTGTATAGCGTGTATGTTTCCGACTGATTGGCTTTAAGCACAAAACTCGAGATTTTCTCCTCCCGATATCTTGAGAGCATCAAGTCCTTGTTGAGCCTCAACTGCACGAGATCGAGAGAAGCAATGGGGTTGGGAAGACCATATTTTGTCACCAGGTTTCCATAATGTTCGGCCCAAAATATTCCCTCCCGGCCAATCTCCAGCGCCACCATTCTTGGATGACGCGAGCCCGGCATACCCGCCACTCTTGCAATGTACTTGAGATGTAGGTTCATGGTAAATAAGGAAACAGGATTCAGTTCTGTCTCCAGATAAACTAAATAATTGGGAGCACATATCGGCAGGTAAAAGAGCTTCTTCAGGAACAACAACTGGACAGACTCAACACAAGCATACTCCAGGTAGCCCCATAGCTGTCCACCATATCCCAAAATTGCCCTCATGATAGCGTTAAACACCTGAAGTTTCGCCTGCAAGGGAATATCTGGGTTCGCAAAAGCTTTTCCCCAAACATAATTCATGGCGTATTTTGCGCTCCTAGCTTTGCATTTAAGGTGTTTGGCAAATGAGACTCTAGGGGTCAAAGTCACACCCAGGTACGTGTACTCAGAGACAATATCGATAACTTCGCCCGCGTAACACCAACTTTCTGACCGACGCCGCCTTCCGCCGTTCTGAAACACCATTATTTTCGACTTGCCCAAATTAACCGTGAGTCCCCATCTAATACAGTACGCGTCCAGAGCGTCTATATTCTGCTGCAGCTTGGTTGGTTCGTCGGCTAGGATCACCAAATCATCCGCATACAAAATTACCTTAACCACCATCCCCGACGACCCAACTTCGACCCCATTATCCAAACAATCCACTAAATCATTCACGAATAATGAGAATAGTAGCGGAGATAATGGACAGCCCTGCTTGACCCCGCTCCCGACGTTAAACTGCTCAGTGGTCCCATTCCCTGTCCAAACCGATGAAACCACCCCCGAATACAAACTTCTTAGAACAGAGATGAACTTCCTCGATACTCCCAAAGAAAAGAGCTTGTAGAAAAGGTGCCCACGGTCGATCGTATCAAATGCAGACTTCAAGTCGACAAAAAAGGCATAGACTTTCCCTCGTGGTTGACTCAACTTTAGCTTCACCAAGCCTGTAAGAGTAAAGATTGCATCGACCGTGGAGTACCCCCTTCTGAACCCCGTCTGGCACTCTGTCAAAATTTGACGATTCTCAACAAAATCCGCTAATCTGTTTGTTAGCATACAGGACAGGAGCTTTCCAATGCAATTTATAAAAGACAGGCCCCTATAGTCAGCTACATTAGCAGGGTCACCTTTCTTGAACAAAGGGAAAATCACTGACTCCCTGAATGAGCTGGGGACAGACCCGGTCTCAAGAATATTATTGTACAATCTCAATACCAATTCGAGAAACTCCGGGCAGGAATATTTAAAGAATTCGAAAGGAACCCCATCAATGCCAGGTGCCTTGTGACACTTGACATTTCCAAGAACTCTGTCCAACTCTCCTGTGTTGAACGGGTCATCCAAAGTAGGACAGGTAAAACTAGGCTCAGCGTACAATACCGGGAATATCTCTCCAGGAGGATTCAAAAGCGCTCGGAAATGCGTTACCCACTCCGCAGGAGGAATCGACACCTGATCTTTTGAAGTCGCTCTCTTGAAGATCTTAACCAAACCCCAAAAGTCCTTGCCATTTCTTACATCCCTAAACTTCTCCGCAATCCCACGATAAAACTGTTTTTCCTTATCCTTAGTTAATTTCCTGTAAGCAGCATTTGCCTCCAAGTATCGATCCTTAACCTCCCGTGAGTCCGTAATCCTCCAGAGATTTAGAAGTTTCATTGACCTATTTCTTGCCCTTAGGCAGTCCCAATCATACCAAGGCTGCCTACCATTCACTGACACAGGTGCAGAGGTAGCCGCTGCTTGTCTAATTGTGTTGGTAATGAGCTCTACCAGCATATCAATGTTGTCCAAATCCATGTTGCCCCCAACAAGTAGTTCCTTTAATCCCTCATTGTACAGTTTCTCCCGCGTCGGGTTCCATCTCAATCTTGGCAACATACGATCAACCTGTGGTTCGCCATCACCGAATGGAATCGCGAACGAAATTGGTAGGTGGTCGGAAAATGACTCCGGCAAAACCCAAAAATCCGATATACAAGGCACTACGTCGAGAGACACACATGCCAAGTCACTAACAGATGCACCCTGTCTTGAAACAAATGTGAAATTACCATCTGGATCACCCTTGGATCTGCCATTTAGAATCACTTGGCCAAATTCTGAGCACATATCCAGAAGTTTTGTACCCCTCGCATTCAAAATTTTGTCTTTCGATTGCCTATCTGCCCTAAACTTGCCCATTTCAATCCCATCCACTTCATTTTCTCCCTGCTCCATGGCAATTCTAACATTAAAATCACCCGCTATTACATATTTCAAGTCAGCATGCTGAGACAAAAAATCGTTTAATCTATTGAAGTCCTGGTCCCAATGATTACAATTAACATAAACTGGTAAAAAATTAATATTTAGTTCGTTGCAACAAACCTTTACAAGGTCCCAACCATCAATACTCGAAAACTTAACTCCTCTTGTCCCTTTTTTGATGCCTATAACCATTCCACCACTTGCTCTACCGAATACTGCGTTTTTTCTAGCACTTATCCATCTCAACTCGAAATTAGAGAGAAAATTATGAAACAAAGAAAACCCTTCTTCAATAACATGGGTTTCTATTAAAGATACAACATCAAAAGATTCAAGAAACTTATAAAACATAACATCATTTTTTTTATTTGCAAGACCAGATACATTATAAATGAGAAAGCGCAGACATCGTTGTTGATCATCATTCCCTTCAGCATCCAGCCGACAGACATCCTTATCTCAGGACACACCATCAGCAGCCCCGGGAGACGCTGCTTTGGCAACAACACTTCTACGCCCGAGCCATGCCTTCTCCTCAGTTCGAAGTCTAGAAACCAGAGCTGCAACATCCAAGCCCATGATCGTACTCGGAGCAGTGACGAAAGAATCATCCACTGCTTTACCAACGAATCCAGAAGAATCATTCCATACAAAGGTCTGGTTTTCTACTGTCAGAAAATCTGCTCGCAGAACGCACTTGGCGTTTGCATTCATTTTTTTAATTTCCGACTTGAGGCGAAGCAACTTGAAGCGGTTGTGACGAACCTCCGGCGAATAGTCCTGGGAGACACCATATCCTGTACCCTGCAAACGGCCTGTCCTCCCGATGATGCTCCATTTATCCTCCAGCGATACCAAGGATACCAGCAGCAGACCACCAGTAATCGATCTCGAACCGACACGCTGAACCGAGGAGACACATATCATTCGATCAGAAAAGCCTAGTATCTCACTGAAAAATCTTTGTACTACCCGGTAGAGATCTTCGTTCTCCCGAAATACCAGTCCCTTGAGGATCAAGTTTTTTTCCTTGCCTGTAACTCCAAATATTCGAGCCCCCTATCTTTTTGTAAGCTGGACTCCCTCATCATTGCCATCTCGTCGCGCAACGTTTTATTTTCTTCCTTTAATTCACTTATTTCCACGCGCAGAGTCTCAAAATCATTCTTTGTGGCAAGCGTTGAGAATTTTTCATTCATATTCTTAATTTCTAGCAAAATATTCTTCAAAACGTTCCCATCCGACTCCGTGTTACCCCCCATCGCTAAGTTTGATTTCTTCTTTCTACCTGAATCGGAGATATCAGGTGAACTTCTAGATCTCTTGGTTCGTACACTTTTTGTTGGTGTACTTTGGTCAGAATTACTTCGCTGAAAGTAGTTCTCGATATTCTGTTGCATAAAAATTTTCAAACCAGAACCAGCGATCGACGAGCGTAAGTACGAAGCTCAGTTTGCATAAATGTCTGTACGCCCCAACGTTCCAGTTCAGCGATCCAGCCGTACTGAAGAAACTAAGTAGGTAATTTGACAGCCAGAAAAGAGGGGACTCACGGCTCTGGGGATTGAAGCGACGATTCTGCGAAGAGGGGCGGCTTATCTACTCTCACACACGCGCGCACGTTGACCTGGCGTTATCGTAGAGTCCTTCTATCCAATGCACCCGAAAAACAATATTACTCGGACAATGATACAGCTTTGTTTCAATGTTTTGCGCACTGTAACTAGGGTTGATCAAAAACGTATATTACCAACAGCTTCTCTGCCAAAAACTGAGCAAAACGGTGGAGTGCAACCACATTAACTTGACAAGTGGAAGCAAGAGCGACAACAACACGTGTGATCACGATGGGCGCAGAACCCGGAACTCCGGGGTTCTTGGCCGGTCTGGGGGCGGCCCCCCTTGGCGCTTGGAATAGGTGGTCTACCTCTATAGTGGACCACGCTGTTCGTAAGGGCTGCCTCTCCAGAAATGGATTGCCGGGAGCCGCCGTGGTGGGTGGGTCCGGGCCGGTCGGGACACCCCGGCCGGTACGATGCCGCTCCACACACACCTTGTTCCTAGAAATCCAAATCACGGGAGTTCCTATATCATTTAAGTTCCTATTTAATTTGATTTTTTCACAGTGTTTGACGCGTTTCTCTTTGTTCGTAAATTTAGTTTTAGTATTGTATCCATATGTGCTGTATTCTTGCTTAATTGCTGTTTGTCTGTAGAGATTGATTTTGACGTACCCATACCTTATGTAAAGGTGAAGGAATAAAGGATAATTTGAATTTGAAGGTCCCAACTAGCCTCCAATCATAAAGGGCTTCTACGAGTATGTTGCCATATGGCAACACTGGGCGTTAATAGGTTAAGCAGACCCTCTAGACCAGCATGCCTATGTATTCAATCATGTAGGTACTTATTACCTGTGAATCAGTATTCAACGCAATTAAACCCTGCTTGAATATGAGATTCACTACTCACTTATACACTTATAAGCAAACCAAAGTTAAACACCACAAAGCATTCGAGCTAGCTAAAATGAATTTGCAGGTAATGATGGTGAGACCTCGCAAGTCACTTTTGTAGTCCAATGTTCATGTTAACTAGCTTTATTGCTTTAAATCAATAGTGGAGAACAAGAAGGTTGATTCAGAAGAACGAGAGAATAATACAAAACCACAGTCTAGATTGTATTGAATTTGAATGGTTTTACACTGAACACAAAATGGAAATCTCTAGACAGTCATACCTCGAAATTTGGGTTAGAGAGAGAAAAAGAATCTACCTACACACATAGAACTAACTAGGTGGACCACACCTAAGATCGAGTTCGGAGTACAATTATTGTTCCTTGATAATTGAGATTACACGTCTTCCACAGTTACTATTTAGTTTCATTTTTCGGAATTATTTATTACCAGAGAATCGAACAACGGAGAAGTACCTGATGATTCATCCTCGGTAGGCACATTTTACAGATATTTCGTAAAAGATTACCATTCCCCAAATTAAAAACCCAAATAAAGATAAGAATAATTCAATGTTGTCTCGAAGATAAAATAATAAAAGTAAACTACCCTAGAGGTGTGTCAGTACAGTTGTACTAGGACTGTGGAACCCAGTATCAACTTGGAACGGTTCCATGCAGTGACAAAGACTCGACCCTTACCAGTCCAGTTCCACAGACTGATAAGATATCTTGAAATGGCTCTGGACTGGGAAGGGATCATTCGGACTGGTAAGATATCATGGAGAATGGCTCTGGACCGGGAAGGGTTTTGGACTGGTAAGCATGGATCTTGTTCTCAGTTCTGTTCCATGTTGTACCTGGAAGCGCCCTTACTACTTCCATGGACTGGCTCTTGAGCGGGAAGTGATCTTCTGGACTGGTTAGCATGGAAGTCGTCTCCAGTATTATTAACACGTTCCACGCTGATTGCCTACCAGCAGGCAAAAGTAATTCTCTTGCCAGTGCGGATTGCCTACCGGTAGGCAAACAAAATCCCACCCCCTGAGCGGCTGACGTTTTGAGCGCTTTCTATACGTTGTATGAACTATTAATTTCAGGCGAAATTGCAACCCGTTTTGTACCCGGAACGCAACCTAGTGGAGAATGGGTATTACTAAACAAAATCACAAGCAGAAATCCTGTTGAAAAAAATTACTAACTGGTTCAACTTAGAAGAAACAAATGGCAGTAGAGCGGCGAATAAGTGCCTACCGGTAGGCACCCCGCGCTGTCGGGAAGACCACCCTGTTTGGGATCCGCGTGGAAAGTGTTAATTTATTATTGTCATGTTAAGTTCTTAAACTGCAACGTCATTATTCTTGGATGGATGGATGGATGCTCTAATTAGGTTGCCAAGGAATTCTGTGATAGGCAATAACGAGAGGGCGGAGTCTCTTGTAGGAGTCATTATTCTTTCCTTGAATTGTTTGGTCACTATCATTTATAATAAATTGTCTCTTTTTGCAACACTTGTTTAAATTCCTTCCTTTAAGCGAATTTTCAAGGAAAATGATGCTATTGTATTGCAAGTTGAGATCACAAGCATGGAAGAAGGATGATAGGGATTTGACTGCCTGCTTCATCCATGTCATGTGAGTGGGATTTGACCGTCTGTACCGGTAATTTGGAACGGTTACATCTTTGTCACTGCAACCGTTGGAACCATTCCAGGGAAATACCTGGACCGACACACCCCTAAAATACCCTCAAACTAACGAAGGTAACCAACAAGAACCCTGCTACAAACTAAATGGCGAGTGCGCAGGTAACTTAACGTTATTAATCAAGTGAAGCCTTTTTACAGGTGGACTGTTGGTTCAAAATCAAAGTAGGTACTCGTATTTTACTCTTGTTGAATGTTAACTCTAATTGGACCATGGTGTCACTAGTGTCACTGAAAACCTCTCAGGAACTCCACAACTGTCCCCTATGTGTCATTGGAGTAACCAAAATTAAAACGCAATTTTAAATTTTAATGGACAGCATAATTTTTTGTGGGCTATTGAAAGTCTCAAAATAGAGTTATCAAAAACTTCCAAAGAAATCGATGAGCAAATTTTCAAAATTTTTGTCATATCATTTTTTGACGGAAAATGGTTCAGAAAATTCAGCCTTGTCCATTAATGTTGCTTCCGAGTTTACAAGGTAGCGGAAGCTCAGCTTTGTTTCCACTTTTCAAGGTTGAAAAAAAAGTTCTCCAAAATCGAAATTTCATGAACAATTTTGGTTCCGTGTCTGTCTGTCATGAAATCCTCGCCACAGCCATAACTTCTAGATTTCTCACCCGATTTCGATGAAACTTTCAGCGATTATGCAGGTTGGCGTGAAGATGGTCCCTATGAAAATCATCGCCCCCCGGAGTGTTAGTAGCCGCTGCGCATGCGCAAACGCGAAATCCTTGCCACAGCCGTAACGTCTATAATGGGGTATTTCGATGTGTCGGAAATTCAGGTTTTTGACCTCAAATTTGGATTCAGCACCCTTGAAAACCTAATACTCCAACTTTTAGCCTAATGATACTATAACATGTGGTAGAAAAATTAATTAAAGAGATCACACGTTTGAAAAAGGCGGGCCTCCATAAATGCACACACATTACGCTACACGCCTGTGTGAGAAGTATTTTGTAGTCCAAATCGATGTTAGCTCAATCGCCCAGGATCGAATTTGAGCCACCATAATCATGCTCGGCCAAAAAGCCTCCTTTTCAAAAAAAAATTCGAAAGTCGCATTGAGGTCCCGAATGTCAAAAGATTTTTTTCTGACGAGTATAGAACGAGGAAAAAGTTTTCTACGAAGATTTTCCACTACTTTTAATATTTTAAAAAAATCGATGCGAAAACGCATCAGTGGCCGAAAATTGGTTAAAAACGAAATAATAAGCAACATGGACAAATAACCCCTAACCTTGTCTCCTCTAATATCTATCAATCTGCACTTCTTCTTTCATATGTATATTTTTCTATTGCAATATCAAGACACTAGTGACACTATGGTCCAATTAGGGTTTATAAGGCCCAAATGATGAGGAACTCTCATGAGTCTGAAAACTCAAGTTTCAAATCGGTTTTCCCCTGATTTGATTTGAAATTTTCAGTCAGATGCTCAATCAAAACTCGTAGATTTTTGTGTTTTCGGCTAGGAGGATGGACACGATGTTCTCAGTGAAACAGCCCTTTACATTTTCGTCTGTCGGCCAATCCTGGCGTCGCGGACGTCATCAGCTGTCTTCCAAAGGGAAGATCAGAATTCGTTCTGATGATTTCGCTGATGGCTTCACTGCCCTGGGTTGGGACGAGGGGGGTGATGAGCCCCAGACGCACGAACCCCGTGGGGCGAGATTCGAACCCACGACCCCCGCAGAAGTCAGTCCGAACTCCACCACCAAAGAGCGCGCGCCCACGGCCACACCGGACCCCCAGCTGTTATTCATGTTTGTAAACATCCATTTCCCCTCCCAACTGGATGGTGTGAAGGGAATTTTAAATGTCCAATTATAGCGAACTTGGAAGAAAATGCGATCAATGTCACTTTTCGTTCATAAATAGGGAAGAACAGTTAGAACAAAATCATGAGAATTCCTCAACGAGAAATTAAAGTAGGTTACCTCCACATTACAATTAGTTTCCAGAATTAAATAACAGGAAATATTACCACCAAACTCAAAATAATTGAATCTCAAGTATTGTTCTCACCGACTGTTTCGCCACCCTACCTACTGACGTCAATAATTAGTTTTGTAATCGTGTGACTGAAATCTAACGTACGAAAATCGTAACTCATGAGCAACTACGCCTAACGATAAAGTGACTCGTGTCAAAAGTTACCTAACTTAGAGAGAGATCTATGTTCGAGAATGATTGTTTCAACATCAGCCGTTTGGGAATTACACCAAATTTTTAACATACAACGAATTTCTATTTCCCACGAAAGCCACAATTAAAAACACTACCTACCTAACCCATCGCTAATAACACCCATACCTGTTGAAAATCGACCTTTTGAACCGATTTTCCAACCTTGGAACAAAATCTTCTTAATTTAGTAATTTATTGTAGATTAAAGAATTTATTCGATCTTCGTAGTACTCTGTAGCCGGAAAATTTATTCGTTTTAGAAAACGTTCGAAAAATGTCAATTAACGTTATCAAAAACTTCATGTTCGATTGAAAATGTCTAATTTTTTCGAACTACCTTTATCAAAATTTCATTTCAAACCATTGTTTTTCACGTAGGGACACAAATGTGACATTTTTTTTGGTTTGCAAAGAGAATTGAAATCCAATTCTAACAAACACTTTGTAGGAACGACCTCCACGTGAGAGTGAGGTACTTAGCTGATTCGAAATAGTCGCGTTTTGATTCCTGTTTCATAAAACATCAAATAAAATGGCACATTTACATATATAATAACACAAACCGTTGTTGCAAGATATACAGTCAAACAACAAACAAATAGCAATTCAAATTATTAACAATATCAACATTTTAATTAATTTTTGTCAATATTGACATCACATTTAGTTAAAAATGGAGAATGGAAAATTTGCATGGATCGGAAAGTATTCTCAGGTTTTGGAGAGGTCAAAGCTGTATGAATACTACAGAAATAGTCCGCCATCATGGAAAGAAGGAAATTGAGATGAATTTTGAGAAGGTCAGTAAGAAGATGGGATGGTACAAGATATTAACTTCTCTGAGACATTCCATTTCTTCCACATATTTCCCTGAACTCGGATTATCTCTGATATCCCTCAGACGTATCAACTATAAGGGTTATAAGGGCGTATGAAGGAGTTGGAAGAACAATATCGCTCAAGTAGAGGAGACTCGCTCAGCTGTAGGTCTGCCACAGAAACTTTGCATCCTGTTATGACCCACATATCAATTAACGGTTAGTTCTCAAATAAAGAAGCGAACAGGAGGATCCCTGAGTGAGTCATCACCCACCGGGGAAGATGAGGTACGGGGAAATACGTCAACATGACGTCACCCTTCCACCTCTCTCTCCCCCGAGGAAACTACATGAGTATATAAGCCCACTCAGGGATGCTCCCTTATGCCAATCTAGTTCAGTCAACCGAATTATTCATTTCGCTCTCTCCCTTCTCCTCGAATAAGGATCTCCTCGAAGTACTAGGCTCACTAGGTAAATATCCCGCCTCCTGACGGTTGGTTTCTGATTGAAACGCCGGGGTTGCCGGGCTAGCCTATGCACTCTGCATGCCGGTAGGGCTAATAAGCCACCAATGCGACAGTGCAAGTCACTAGCTTAGGGACCATTCTCTCTTCGTTGAGTAGGGGTTAAAGAAAACACAAACGTGGCATCGAGAAGGACATCTCCTTCACTCGACAACACGCAAACATAACACATCCCTTTGGCGCATTCTTCTGGTGATCCTTGATGATCTCTTATCATCAAGCAAATACCCGCCCGTACGATAATTTTTCAGAAATTTCTCCCCTCAAAAGTGACATAATGTCCCTCCTGCTGCAGCTAGAAATTCGTGCATTTCCGAAACTGATATTTCGTGGCACTACACGAACATCAGAGTTCTCACGGCTCCAATTTCTGTGTCAAGATTTCACCATGGAAGGTTGACTCGATCGTTATAGTTTGCGGATCCGCCACCTAGGGGGCGCCACACGGACTCAAAGTTTCTGTGGTAGACCATTAGATGGTTGAGGCGCCTAATTAGGACATGATTGTGCCACAAATATCTGTTGTCTTATCAGTGAAATTTGCAATGGTTTGGCAGCCCTGACGACCCTCAGACAATTGGTACAACTGCACATTGCTGTTATACAAGAAGTGCTGGTTGGGGACAAAGTCCTTCAAATCTCTTCAAGGCTCAGGAGATTTTCTCTTCCAAATGGAAGTACTTGTTTTTTCTTTTACTTCCCGATTCGCATTCCTCAAACGATCACAGTTTGATATCTAATTCGGAAGTCTCTCTTCAGTTTTGATTGAAAAGAGTCCTCAGGTGCAAACAGCACGATTTTACTGGCAAAAGCCTCTCAACTCTCCATTCCCTGGCCACAACTCGCTAGGAACCAAACAGTTTTCTGCCAATATTGGGAGATGTTGATGGGTTCTGGAATTGTATTTTTCGTGTAGGAAAAATGTGAATCACGGTGGGAAATCAACTGGTATCGCCTCAAGACAAATGCAATTTACTTGGCTTGTAATAAAATTAAAAGAGAGAGAGAACTCGTAGAATGGATACAGAAAACAAAAACAAGGTTGGTGAACAAATAATGGTGAGCTCCATCGCCGGCACTAATAATGAAATGAATGCAACAGCCCGTGGGATGATCCCCAGATTAGTTTTTAAAGACTGATTTAGGCTGATGGTCACTCGATTCACCCATCAACATAATAGAGATTGAATATTTGATTGATCATCAAAAATATCGATATATTTCGAAGTACCAATTTTTATTACATCGATTTTGTTCTATTAATCAATCGGCCTAGTTCCGCGCTTGTCACTCTTTATGCACGTCCTAGAACAGAAAATCAATGGTTTAAGCCTCATTTCCTGTCGCATCAGAATGGGGTATTTCGGTGGGTCGGAAATTCAGGTTTTTGACCTCAAATTTGGATTCAGCACCCTTGAAAACCTTTATACTCCAAGCCCAATGATACTATAACATGTGGTAGGAAAATTAATTAAAGAGATTACACGTTTGAAAAAAAGGCAGGCCGCCATAAATGCACACACACTATGCCTCGCGCGTGTGTGAGTAGTATTTTGTAGCATCCAAGAGGTCCTCCAAGGGTTTCATCGCTTCTCTGTGCATGAATACTTTTTTCAAAGACAGTTGGCTAGCTACATCACACTGTTCAAATCTTCAACTTTCCTTAGCTTCTCTGATTTTTTAAAAACATTTTCTCAACGAACAGACCCGATTATCGTTATTCCTGAGCCATACTCTTTTGAAAAGAAAAAAAAAATTTAAAAAATTGACTGAAATACCGCATTGCCCATTAGTCCAAATAAGTCACAGGCTTGAATGACATCAATTAGATTGGAGTCTGTGGAATAATAATACAAACCAAAAATTCACTGAATTCCCTAAAATGAACAATAAATAATTTCTGCGGTATGACATAATTTTCGTTACTTAACACGTTCAGACCGGCTGCTTCCACCCTGGATCCACGCGAAACCTTCGCCTGGTACAGCTGCTTCCATGGTGGATCCATGAACTTATGATTCGGTGGATCCATGAACATTTTTCGAAACACTCTGGATAGTTCATTTTTCCCCCAACAGGGCTCTTTTTGGTCTCAATCGCTTCGGAATGAACCCACCTTACCGTCCCAACCTTTCGGTTTCGGATATCAGTGCATGTTATCACGCAAAAATGCCGGTTTCTTATCAGTGCGACTGTTTTGCTGTGAAGTTCCAAAATTTTCCTAGGTCCTGGGGACAATCTGGGTTTTGAGCCCCGGTCTGAAGGTGTTAAGCAATAAAGACCTTTCAGAGGGAAAAAAACGTGCAAATTCATGCAAATTTTCCATTCATATCAAAATTAGACAAACTCAGTCGCAAATTAACTGATAATACAGCATGATGGGTAGTAGACCAACACCACGATGAGCTCATTCAATTCGTAACCCATTTGGAGTTAGTAGGAGAGACGGGAAATTGATTCAATCACAATGATGAAACCATTGAAGCAAAGAAGAATCACAGAGAGTACACGAGAGCTGACAACGGTCAATCATGGATATGTGATTATTGACTAAAAGAATAACCAATACAAATTGTAGTACACTCATCAATGATCACAACAGTGGAACTACAAGATATTATTTTAGAGATGAATCAGTCTGCAGCATTTCAACGACACATCAAACTTCTAAATTTATTACACAGGTAAATCACAGGATTGTGAACGTGGGACAATGTAGATTTTAGAAAACAGAGCGACTGGCTTCTACATTGGTCCACGGGGGAATGTACGGAATGGGGGAAGGTACGCGGTGGGGCCAATGAGCAAAAGGTATCAGTATATACAATTTTATACAGAAGTATATACATCGGAGTTGCCATCGTTGAGCATCGAAGATTGATGAAAATAATGAAATTTAAAATCAAGCGTCAGGGGTACACATCGCACTGCGAGAATACTGGACGTCTACATACAGCACTGTAGTTCACATGATTTTGTTAACCTTTATACTGACGTTATTTTTCGTTCGATTAAAGGTAAAGAAAGGTATTGATAACCTGTTCAAGGCCAGATCTATCAAGTTGGTACCATTGGAGAGTCGTTTGACATCTAAAGAGAAAAAGCAGGTTAAATAAAGTTCGAAGGTGGCAACCCTGAAGGAGTCATGACTTCCATGTTGGCTACATCTCGAAAATGCTACGAAATGAAAAAAACGAAGCTGGATCATAGAATCACGCGGGAGATGGTTGACTGGTTGGATCAGGATGGCGGAGAAATTTAAGGCTATATTTAAGCTATATTTAAGAAATTTAAGGCTATATATCCAAAATCAAAATTTCCACTCGCGTTCTACAACTACAACTTCCTGAATTTTGGTTCCGTGTCTGTCTGTCTTTGAATCTTTCGTGAAATCCTTGTATCGGGCAGAACTATAAGAAGTTATTGTCCGATTTCGATGAAATTTTCAGGAATTGTGCGGGTTGGCGAGTAGATGGTCCCCTATGAAAATCATCACTCCCGCACTAATAGTAGTGACCGCGCAAGCGAAAACGTGAATTCCTTGTAACAGTCATAACTTCTTCATTCCCCATCTGATTTCGATGACATTTTCAGGGATTATGGAGATTGGGGTGTAGATGGTCTACTAAAATCACAGCCTCCAAATTGACAATAGCATCTGCGCATGCACAAACATTAAATCCTTGAAACAGCCATAATTTCTTCATACGAATTAGACGAAATTTGTCAGGATTGTTCACATTGGCATGTAGATAGTCCCCTATGAAAATCATGACACCGGAACTGATAGTAGGGGAAAGGCTTGTACCTTGGGACGCTTGTACCTCGGGACAATGCTTAAATCAATTAGAAAAGAGGCACAAAAAAAATTGGACTGGGCTCCAATCGTCTTTGGATGTGAAGGCAACACCGTGTCTGTGCCCCTTTTTCTGTTATCACCGACCATGTGATGATGAAAATTCGTTGTTTGTTATCACCGGTCCCAAAGTTTTGTCTTTGCTCCATATCACGATCAATTGACAGAAAGATAAGTTTGAATTTCTTCCACTTGCAACTGCTTTCCTTCAATTCAAGGTTCATCTCTATGATTTTGATGTTTTTAAAATGTTATTATATCATGATATGTCAATAATTAAATTTTTTGGAAAATGTCAAATGTTTGTACCTTGGGACACGTTGAGGTTTGTACCTTGGGACACAATATTTTTTCGTTTTATGTTATTTATGTTCGGCCTTGGCCTAAGCTACCATGTTAAGATGTTGGCCCATTCATGTGCAGATGCCACGATCAAAGGATGGAGTGAATCAGCAGCACATTCGAATGTTTATGACACCACGCGTCCCTCCCACCTGGGCAGGACCCCCCCTGCCCACTGTAACGTCATACACATTCGAAACTTTGAAAAATCATAGAAAAAGGTCTTCTCACGCTAAAAGGCCGTGGTTGGTAACAAATTAAATACAAAGTGAATTCTCAGAATGAGGTCTAGTGTAGAAAAATAACAATAAACAGTTTTTCCGACTCCTGCGCACACTACATTTTTGATGATTCAACAGGCCAATGGTCGAAAAGGCAGCAAGATTTACCAATAATGATCCTTTTAGTTTATTATTCTTTGAAGCATCTTTGTTTGACTTAATAATACTCATCCCGAACATGCCGTTTGTGATAAGATAGTATCCTATTTGTGTGATAGCAATGTAAAAGTAGGTAACCAAATTTTGCTACTTGTCTATGTTTGAACTCCTTTAAAAGGATATTTGATAATTAAAGTCTGTTTTAGCGATAACTAATGTTTAAATAAAATATTTCGAATAATTTAGGTGGTTTTCTTCTAAATTTATCCTTCTGTCCCAAGGTACAAACATGGGTGTCCCGAGGTACATACACTGTTTGTACCTCGGGACAAAATAGACATTTTGAAAAATCAAGTTTTATGGTATTTAAACTTTTTTTCAAAATTATGGTTTATACATTTTATTAAACCTCAAGAGTAGTAGAGAATAATACACCCTTCCGTTAATTGCTTAATTACTTTTGTCTGTGAAAAAAATGTAATTGAAAAAATCGTCCCAAGGTACAAGCCTTTCCCCTAGCACCTAGCAGATTTTTTCCGTTGATTGTGTCCTCCTTTACCCCAGATTAATCGCAAATGGACGCCCTAAAACGTCCTAAAAAACGATGTAGTGATCGCTGCACAATCACGGAATATTGAAGGGTAAAATCACCTACGCCGTGCCCAAGTACTACTACCTATAGTATTCGAACGTCAGCAGGGCCCGATGTTACCGGGAAACGCTAGCGAATGAGAAAGGTGTGCGACCTTGAACTCTTCTCGAACTTTTCGAGTAATCCGAAAAGGTAAACACGGAGGGTTGCCATCTGTGTGGTAATTAGGTACCTTGTAAGACCACAGCACTATCCCTAGTTCTAGGGTATTTATTACAGTGTACTAACGGTAATTTTGGGACAGTCATGTTTGTAATTTGCGTTATAATTACTGAAATCAAAAATGACATTAAAAAACAGAGAAAATTGATAATTTAACTCTTAGAAGAGAGAATTCGAGAATAAAAATTCAGACACGGGGGATTTTAGTTTCAATTATTTAGATTTATTTTGATATTATTTCAAAGATATTTGAATTTTTGGTAAATAATGAACAGGTGTTTCTACCTTTTTCAACACTATTGCAGAGTGAATTAGTTACTAATTATTTTTTCATCGTCATTAGCTGTTCACAAAATTTGGAAATCAACGTCAAACGTCAAGAATTAGCTTCTCAAACCATCTATTGCTAGTGCAACTAGAACGTTGTGAGATGACTTTTGCAACTAGATTTTCCACAACGAAACTTGAACTTCTAAGTAGGTACCTACCTAGTCCATGTACAGTGAACTGAAATTACCAAAATTTCTGAACCAACTATTTAGTAGTGCAAACCATTATCTGAATCAAATTAACGCAGAATCTTTCTCATAAGTTAATTGTCTGAGTGTCTTGCTTTTTATGGAAATTTCGCCCAATTCGATCAACCTCAAGACAGAGAAGTTGGAAAAGGAAAATGTTGATGGTTCTACCTATTAGGTGGCCAGGAGAAAGAACAGTGACCAAAGGGTGCATACTAGCAAAACATGAATGAGGTCGGGCGGGCGGCGGCGGGGCGTTTGATCGCCGCCGCCCTCCCCCCCAGCCCATGATCGCCCCCCTCGCCCCACTCAATATCGTAAAAACGCGAATCCGACGGCTATGATCAAGTTAGAAAAATTCCGCAAACGGATTCGTATTCTGATGAAAGTTCTGCAAGTGGCTATAAGGCCACTTTTTGAAAATGTTCAAAATTTGAACACATTTTTGCTGGAACTGTGTGCAAAAAATTTTTGCACACTTTCTAAACCAATTACCCGGAATTCTACGGTGATCTTGAAAAGAAATCCGTTTGCAGAACTAAAATATCTCGATCCGTTCTCAACTGAGGAGTAAACGAAATTTTCTTCATTTTGGTGCTGCCACGTGGTGGCAGATTTCACAACTAAAGTCGGGACATTTAGCCTTAATTTGTGTTAATTTTGTGCCAAAATGTTCGTTAGGATTGGAAGTTTATTGTACAGTAAGAAAAAATCAGTTATGGATATTGTGCTAAGTAGATGGCGCCCTTGCTGATTAATGCACTGTTCAAGCCTTTCGGCGAAGTTGCTCATGACGTTATCCAACATTTCCATCGGGATGGCGGCAATTTCACGTGTGATCGCATCTTTGAGGTCTTGAAGAGTTCGTGGTTTATCCACATAAACCTTGGACTTCAGGTAGCCCCATAAAAAGAAATCACAGGGAGTGAGATCGGGCGAGCGCGGAGGCCATGGAATGTCACCGTGTCACAAAATCAACTTTCCGGGAAATATCCATGGAAATTCTCGCCGTTGCCCCGTCCTGTTGAAACCAAATGTTCTCGGTATCCCATTCATTCTCGCAAAATCGTTCACGTTGACCATAATCAGTTGGCATGAGCTTCTGGACAATCTTAATCTTGTAGGGATGAAAATTTAAATGTTTTTTCAAAATTTATTGAAGAGAACGACGCTCAATTTCGAGTGCTTGAGCGCGATGTCTCATCGACTGCCGAGGGCTCTGTTCAACTGACACTCTGACTCGATCCACATTTTCAGGGGTCACTGCAGTACGCGGTCGACCATGAGCAATCTGTGGGGCAACATTACCTGTTCGATGAAAGTCGGCAACCCACTTTGAAATCGATCGATTCGTTGGAAGAACAGCACGAGGAGGAAGGTTAAAGTGAGTGTGGAAGGCGTGCCAGGTAGCCTCGAAGCACTCATTTTTCTTGAAAAAGGTCTCCACGGCAAAGGACCGATGCTGAACGCTCCACACAGGCATGATTACTGAACTTCCCATCCTACCCTACAATGGGTCAGCGACCTTGTCAGACCCCCCCCCCCTCCCAAATCCCCAGCTGATACAAAAATGGGCGTCCGTTTTCAGCCACCCTGTAGTTGCTGCTCTACAGTTCCGAATTCCCAGGATGGCACCTCCTCCCACACGATCAACCCAGCGTGACTTTGATCTACCCAGTCTCAAAGAAGCTAAGAATGATTGGATGAATAGAGCGAATGAGTCGTGTTTCCATTCACAGGGTGTCCATTGACTCAGTAAACCGGGAATACTCACGGAATTTTACTCCACTGGAAAACTCAAGAAATTTCATTTTTTCCCCGAAACACCCTGGAAAAAGCCCGTATGCCGAATCTGTTTGTGGGAAAGTACGACAGTCTGAAACGATTTTATTCCATGGAACCAGCCATAATAGATTGGACGAGCCCTCCCAAGCAAATGACTGATCAGCTGTTTCCAAAACGCAGGGAAGCGCCCAATCTGAGGGTTTATACAAACCTGGCGAACTGGATTAATTTATACAGGCTGGTGTAGAGAAAAGGCTGTATGTTTATGAATTTCTTTGAATATGTCTACGGACTTCATCTCGTTTTTTTCTACCCTATTGTAATGTTTCACAGTTCGAGTTATCATACAGGGTGGCCAATGACAAAAATAGTTAGTAGGTACCTTAGTATTTTTGTTCTCACGTACAAATTAATGCAATATAGAAAAATTTTTCAACTATATTTAAAATACAGATTTCTATATGAACAATTTTTTTTTTTTACATTTCTGTTGATACAATTTATAGAACTATCAGTATGTTATGACTACACCGTCAATAAGGTCAAAGCACTCTGAATGGTGACTTGCAACCCTTGTAAGGGAACACTCTTTCCAAACCCCTCACAACAAAAAAGACTTGCCCTGCCCTCTAGCAGCAACCAAAACAGATAAAAATGCGACATTTGAAGCTATGCAAAGTGCTCGTACAGGTGTAACTCACAATGAATCTAACTCAAAAACATCATTTTTGGAGTTGCGTCTCTTGTATTCTCGTAGTGCGACATGGGTACGTTAATGTAACGGTAGGCCGAGATGGGCCTGTTTGCAGGTGAACCTAGCGAGCCCAAGGCTGCAACACGAGGACTCTTAGGATAAAAATTGACTTCTACACATGGAAGACACCGGATCCAAGAACAGTTCGAAAGTCGGGAGCTTGCTTTACCTCAAAAATTGAAGGACAGCGTCATAAGATTAGGACTTTCCAGCAGGGACCAACTGGAAATCGAGCCTACGGAGAGCAGCTTTTCTCAAAAGCGGTTTTTTCTCTACTTTTTGAAAAAGTGACAACTCTCTTGGTCGATTCGCTGCTGAATTGCTAGGCTACCAAAAGGCGACAGAGGAAGATGGCTAGCCTTTATTATCTTAACCCATTCAACGCCCAGCACTCTAGACTCCCCTGGTGAATCTTTCTCGACTGTGAACTTCTCTGGGGTCTTGCGGGTAAGGTTTAAGCTACAGACAAACGGCGCGCACTGCTGGACTCAAAATCATACCATGGAATAAGAAGATCATACTGAGGGACATCCCATCCCAGTGCAGCCCCTGAAGTCGTCAACCCTCTCCTACAGACAGGAGAACAGAGAAATGAGTACGAGCAATTGTAAATTGATTTGTATAGTTCCTCAGCAAGAAGGGCGCATCTCCGAAAATCAAGATTTTCAGTACAAGCACTTTTTTTTACGTTTCGCGTCCAGTTAATTATACTTTACCCCATTTTCGGGACATCATACGGTAGGTCCAATCATTCACCAACTTACTCCGGCTTTTTTTCATGGGAATTCACGTCATAACCAATTTAGAGGAGATACGTCCTTTCCGTTAGTAAATGAGGGTGATATTCGAGATATACGCCTTTTGGTTTATTATTTTCAATAATGAACCTTTGGGATCGACCAAGAAAAAAAAATTTTAACACCCCCACAAAATTTGATGGTTTACGTTTCAAGGTACGTAGAATCCAAAAATCGAATAAAAATTTAGCCGTCCGTCCGCCGTGCGCGGCACTTTTGCCACTTAGCATTGACCGATTTTGATGAAATTTGGTATGTAGGCTCCATTTGGGGTCTAGTTGTGCTCCGAAGATTTTGGTTGATGTAGGTCACTTCTAGGGGCTCCAAAATCAATTTTGAAATTTTGAAAACGCCCTAACTCAAAAAATTTTGATATAAAGGTATTGTTTTTCCTTCAATTCAAGATTCTATAGAATTTTTTGAGACCACGCGGAGCTCTGTAGGACAAACCGTTCGCTCACTACGAGAATTTAAAGTTTGGACGTACGATAAATCAGAAACACGAGTGTGAATCGCAAAAGAGGCCTAATCTCCGTTCAAATCTTAGCTGACCGAAATGCGATCGATGTTTTTCTTCATGTTGGATGGTTGGTGGCTTTGCAGACGAGTGATCTATATAAAAATAATAAACCGTTGTGTAATAATTTGAGCGTTTTTGTAAAGCATTCCAAGCGGTTTCCTGGCAGATTTCAGCCGGGTTTTTTAACATGATTCGTTAGTTGTTTCTACACTACTTCTTTTTTTACGCAGATTATTAAATTTAATCATATGGAAAAGTTCGGTGACGAGTCTCAAGCCCAGTTTGTTTGGTGACTTTTCATTATTAAGCGAGCACCCTAAGAGGTCCGGCTTTTCCGCTGAGCATTTTGGTTGCCAAGAACATATTTCGAATTTTCGCAAAGCAAAAAAGCCGTACCTCAGGAGATGCGGCTTTCTTGCTTAGTAGAGAAAGATATTCGGCATGATATCCGCCTTTTAGGCTCAGGAAAAACGACATACGCCTAATCGCGTAAGGATTTTAAGAAATTTCAGAGATACGCCCTTTTTCACTAGAGTTTTGGTTTATTATTTCCAATAATAAGCCTATGTGATCGTATCGCAAAAAAATTTTATAACCCCCCCTCAAACTTTGTCACTTTACGTTTCAAGGTGCGTAGAATCCAAATTTGCAATGTCCGTCCGCCGTTCGCCGTTCGCCGTCCGGGCCATAAAATCCCTTAGAATCGGTCTAAAAAACCCGTTCTTTCGCACATAGACTCCATTTGGGGTCTAGTTGGTCCTAACGTCGAACTATTCCGATCGCTCAATTCGTATAGAAGTTATGGGCAAATAACCAGCCAAAAAAGAGGTTTTTGCTTAAATATGCGTGGGGTGACATTTTCAAAGTATTTTTCTTCATGTTGGATGGTTGGTGGCTTTGCAGACGAGTGATCTATATAAAAATAATAAACCGTTGTGTAATAATTTGAGCGTTTTTGTAAAGCATTCCAAGCGGTTTCCTGGCAGATTTCAGCCGGGTTTTTTAACATGATTCGTTAGTTGTTTCTACACTACTTCTTTTTTTACGCAGATTATTAAATTTAATCATATGGAAAAGTTCGGTGACGAGTCTCAAGCCCAGTTTGTTTGGTGACTTTTCATTAATAAGCGAGCACCCTAAGAGGTCCGGCTTTTCCGCTGAGCATTTTGGTTGCCAAGAACATATTTCGAATTTTTGCAAAGCAAAAAAGCCGTATCTCAGGAGATGCGGCTTTCTTGCTTAGTAGAGAAAGATATTCGGCATGATATCCGCCTTTTAGGCTCAGGAAAAACGACATACGCCTAATCGCGTAAGGATTTTAAGAAATTTCAGAGATACGCCCTTTTTCACTAGAGTTTTGGTTTATTATTTCCAATAATAAGCCTATGTGATCGTATCGCAAAAAAATTTTATAACCCCCCCTCAAACTTTGTCACTTTACGTTTCAAGGTGCGTAGAATCCAAATTTGCAATGTCCCGCCGTTCGCCGTCCGGGCCATAAAATCCCTTAGAATCGGTCTAAAAAACCCGTTCTTTCGCACATAGACTCCATTTGGGGTCTAGTTGGTCCTAACGTCGAACTATTCCGATCGCTCAATTCGTATAGAAGTTATGGGCAAATAACCAGCCAAAAAAGAGGTTTTTGCTTAAATATGCGTGGGGTGACATTTTCAAAGTATTTTTCTTCATGTTGGATGGTTGGTGGCTTTATAGACGATTATATAGAAAAATAATAAACCATTAAAATAATAAACCATTAAAATAATAAACCATAAAAATAATAAACGTACGACAAATCAGAAACACGTGTGTGAATCGCAAAAGAGGCCTAATCTCCGTTCAAATTAAAGCTGACCGAAATGCCATCGATGTTTTTCTTCATGGTGGATGGTTGGTGGCTTTATAGACGATTATATAGAAAAATAATAAACCATTGTGTAATAATTTGCAGCGTTTTTGTGTACCTTTTCGTACCCATAGGTACATGAATGAGGTATCATAAGGCGCAGAAGACTCCAAAGATTCTAGATGTGCAAAAACCTGAAAATCGCCAAAATCCGAGATACGTCCTTCTTGCTAAGGACGGCAGTGCTAGCTAGTAACAGTAGTAGTAGCTAGTAATAGTTCTAGCTAAGCTAGTAATAAGGTGGATCAGATGGCGTTGGAGTCCGTTGTCATCCCATGTGCTACACCAGGTTCGTCGTATCACATTTAGAGCTACGAAACATGGAAAAAGCCAACTTAAGTTACACTATGGTTTAGACGAGTTCATGAATGAAGTATTGGCGCCGTTTCTGTCAAAATACAAATTCGTCAAGTGTATCAGTTTTGTACGGCATCTATTCTGTCACAATTTGGCGAAGGCCAAATTTGCATGTTCACGAAGTGCTGAAAACATACGAGTTGAAGTCTACCAACGTTTGAAGACACGCTGATAATTCATTTAATCTCAAAGATAACTGGTTTTCATGGCCGAGTGGTCACGGTACTTGCGGAGTATGGCGTTTCTCTCGTATTTCCACTGTTCGCACCGATGGCAAGAGGCTGAACGAGATCATTGTCTTTTGTCGTGGTCCAAGGGGACATCCCTGCGCGACTTCCTGGATCCTCCGTAGAGTTTGGCGAGGATGACGCTGACGACGTAGGCTCCACTCATCGAAGCGAGGTGGGGGAGGAAAAAGATGGAGCAGATGTAGCGCCAAGAGGCCTCGAACGTGAGCAGGCGGAAGAAGAACGCCCAGTAGCCCATAAGAGATATCTTATAGAGGTAGCATACGACATCCAATATGCCGTTAACCTGAAAGGAGAAGAAAGGGAATGACTTACATCGCTTGAAATGGGACGAATGATAAGAGCTATCATAATCTAATCGTAGGTTTGTTCAGACAAGGATCCAGAGCCAGTTCAGGACGGGATGGCGTTCTGATAGGGGAAGGGATAGGATCAGTTCGGAACCACAATTAACCAAACGCCTTAGGCCCACTTTCACCAAAAGTTGTTCAAATCGCGTTTAACTAAACGCCTTGATTGTTAATCTGAAGGAATAAACCCGGCAAGATGGCGACCGTCTTTCACCAACCCAAATCAAAGTTAAACGGCGATTGAGATAATCGAGCTTAGCTAACCTTGAAATGTCAAGTGAAATTAACGAAAGTTGGACATTATGACGCATTTGGGGTAATAGAAGCGTTGAACAACAACCACTCCCACGCTTGCTATCAGTAGATTCTCGCCTTTATCAGTGATGTTTAGTGATACGAGTTCGTCACGAGTCATTTCGATTTCTTTATTGCCAATCACCAACTTCTGATACAATATCGGTTCTTTTAATTTTTTATTAGTTAATAATTCGTATTAATAAAGGTAGGTAAGTTAAGGAGGACCTTTCTTCTGTTCGACCTGTTCCCGGTTTACAAGGTATTTCGTCGGGAACTCTAGCCGAGTATCAATCAAATTTAGGACTTTGATGAATGTGGGCTTGTTAGTGTGGAACACGTTGAAGGATTCTCCTCGGACGTCTCCTGGGGACGTCGTCGTCGTCAGACGATTCCTACATTATTTGTAATGACATATCCATTTCCAAACACAAAACACTTCCGAGAACACACAAAATCTCACAACAATAAAAAAATGTTCACTGCGCGGCCATATTGAATTTGTAGTTAAACAAGCATACCGAGTTTATTCGGCAGACTTTCGACTGTTTAAACTCGAACCCCTCGAGATGGAGTTTAAACTCGTAAATCGCTTTGGTGAAAGACGTTTATTGCTAAACGTCGATTATCTCTTGGCACTCTTGGTTTAAACTCGTTTCGAATGTTTGGTGAAAGTGGGCATTAGGAACTCGTTTGGAATCGATATTCTGTAATCGCATTCAGTGTGTAGTATCCACTCGTTTTTCCAAATATAATAATTATTCTATTCTCTATTCTGCATTTTCAACTCTTCTTCAACAAACTCTAGTTGTTACTAGGCAAGTCAATGTTTTTAAGAACAATTTTTGACTTTCAGCTTTTTAAGTAGGCATGTTTAATAAAGATTAAAATATTTTGTATATGAAATTCTTGAACCCACCATAATAGAAATAGTTCAGAGCGAAAATGAATACGTTTAAACACATTAGAGAGTTCCTAGAAGGGTCGATACAGCGCCGCCAGAACCGGATCGTCCGCCATGTTTTCAATAAGGCGTGCCAGATTGCCTCTGAGTGTTGTATTCTGCCGTAATACTACGGCGCTGGATTGAGAGTGTATGTGTAATACGTCACGCCGTATCTAAGCCGAACCAAAGCCACTAGGAACTCTCTATTGATTAACAAATTGGCACGATGTGGACCATGTACTTCAAGTAGGTGGAATAACAAACTCAAATTATTTCACAATGTTTTTAGTAGGATAAAAATATGAAAATAAGGTTTTGTCACGTTGGAACAGAGGACTTATCTATATCATTGGGCCCAAATCTGCCCCACATTCCTACCCACTCTGAAGTGTTTGATGAATTCATGGTCATTTAGAAGAGGCAGTGTCCCTTAAAAAGGTCTTATTTATTGGACGTTCACGAAGATGAACAAACATTTTGAATAATCACCCGATTCCGAAACTTCATCAGAATCGTAAAAATCTAGGTCAATAATCATTTATGTAGGAGTAGGATTGACAGGATCCGAATGGACTCAGTGGACTCAGGAGACTCGCTCACTCACTGCTCGGGGCTGCCATTGCAAAAGAGTTTCAGGCTCTGATGGCTTATACTAAGTGGTGAAAACTCAGGAGACTACAATAAAATAAACAAAAATATTGATGATAAGCGAAACGATAAGGCTATCTGATAAGCGTAATACCCAGTGCGCATGTCTCGAACTGTTGGTCCCGAAGAAAATCTCAGGACTGGTTGAACTGGTCCTGAACGGTAATGGATGCCTCAACGAACAGTGGATGGTACGGTTCTGGGCCACAAAGGAGGAGGGAACCATCTCGAACCGTCCAGGATCCTTGAGTTGGGTTCACATTGGTGCGTGAAGTCCGTAAATTAATTAATGCGTAAATTAACTTTTTGCTTCCGAGTCTACCAAGGTAGCGGAAGCTTTGTTTTCACTTTTCAAGGATGAAAAAAAAAGTTCTCCAAAATCAAAATTTTCACTCGCGTTTTGCGTTTTCGAACTTTCTGAACAATTTTGGTTCCGTGTCTGTGTGTCTGTCATGAATTCCTTGTAACGCGCATAACTACACGAAGTTACTGTCCAATTTCGATTAAATTTTCAGGGATTGTGCGGGTTGGTGTGTAGATAGTCCCCTATGAAAATCATCATCCCCGGACTGATAGAAGCGACTGCGCATGCGCAAACGTGAATTCCTTGTAACGGCCATAACTTCTACATTTTCCATCCGATTTCAATGAAATTTTCAGGGATGTTACAGATTAGTATTTAGATGGTGCCCAATAAAAATCACCACCTTGGGACTGATAGTAGCCATTGCGCATGCGCAAACATGAATTTCCTTGTAACGGCCATAATTTCTTCATTTTCCATCCGATTTCGATGAAATTTTCAGGGATGTTACAGAGTAGTGTTTAGATGGTCCCCTATGAAAATCACAGAGAATTGTTTTTCATAGAGGGATTCATTCATAGAGGGATGGTCTCCTGTGAGAATCTCAAATCCTGTTAATTGCAGGTCATTGGTAGCTCAGAGGAAAAAGTCTTGATTTGGGCTCCTAAGGTCGCGGGTTCGAAACTCAGCCGAGGCTATTTATTTTTTTTATCCAATCACATACACCTACTCATTTAATTTTTCATCCGAATTTGATGAAATTTTCTAGGATTGTCCAGATTAGCGTGTAGATGGTCCCCTATGAGGGTAGTGAAAGGTACTTAGAGATTGGTGTTTTGAGATTAACTACTATGCATCGGATCATCTGCACAATCGGGTTATGGGTACGAGGAAGCTATGTGCCACACCCACTTGGCAGACGTTTTTAACTTAAATTAATGCGTAATGCGCAAAAAGAGAAGTGGGGGTGTTCCATAATGCAGAAAGTGCGTAACGCAGAAAAGAGTGATCACATGGCCGAATGATTAGGCGATTACGCAGAAGCGCGCAGTACATTCTGCGCAGAATTGTTTCCAAACCAAAACAATGATTCTGGTTGTTTTGTCTATAAACGAGACCGAGTCCGACCGAGACCGAGACTTTCTGTGAACAAATGAAGAAAGTTTTTTTACGGAGTTTACCGAAGTTTATCGAAGTTCATCCGTAATGTGCAAAATATCCAATTTTTCAAAACGATACACTCAGCTCCAAAAGTCGACATCCGCAAAGATCAGTCCCGCCCTCTCAATAGGCTCCAGACAATAGCAACCAATTACGCAGTACGGATTACAGACATTACGCACCTATGTGAACCAAGCTTTAGCCGAACAAACCTCATTATATCAGCTGTTTGTTTAGGCATCCATAACCGTCCAGAACCAGGTCAACCAGTCCTGAGATTTTCTTCGAGACCAACAGTCCGATTCATGCGCACTAGATATATTTGCTTACATGATAGTCTCACCACTTTGCTTATCATCAATATTTTTGTTTATCATTTTGCGTGAGTCATCTTCTGTTATTTTTGGTGAATAATCTCAAACCCAGTCAATTTGTGATCCAATGCGTAGTAGCTCATCTTGCACTACCCTGACAGGAGGCCATCAACACCCCAATCTGCACGATCTCTGAAAATTTCATCGAATTCGGGAAGACAACGTAGAAGTTATGGGACTATTTTCATAGGGGACCATCAACACCCCAATCCGTACAATCCCTGAAAGTTTCATCGAAATCGGATGGAAAATATCCATCCAAAAACTAAAATGAGTAACTCTAGAGCTAAGACAGACTTACCAGGGGACTATACTCCCACTCTTTGATCCACCGATAAACTTTGTCTTCAAAGATCAGGTACATTGGTACTGAACACAGGGTGAAGTAGTAACCAGCATAGAATCCATGCCAGTACGAAGATACAATGAACACTGCCAATATCCTGTGGACACAACATAAAGTCTGTGACGTGGGTAGGGGAGTAAGTATAAATAACAATACAGTTTCACGGGAATAAGGAGGGTATAATTGAATAAAGATTCGCTCACCGGGGGCAGGAGGGGCGATGGTGAAGGCGGCGGACGGCGAGAGGCGTCCTAACTTTCTGAGGGGTCTGAGGGGAAGAGAAACCTGTCCCCCCTTCACCATGTCCCCTCGATCCTTCAAGGTCATCCGTGATATTACATATCACAAGTCAGAGAACAGAAGTTGTAAGACTAAAGCTGGCCGTCCACTAGGTCGACAGCGCGGCGCGGCGCGACGCGAAATTCCTAGGCTCCGTCCACTGGAGCGGATAAAATTTTTCGACCCGCCGTTTTGCCACGGTGCCTTCTCAGGAAAATGTCGGGCATAGGTATTATGTTTTCATCGGACGACGAAGAAATGTTCCTTTTAGTTGCAGCTTTGGAAGCAGATGAGGAGGACCAAATCGGTGGGAAAAGAAGAAGATTTTGGGTCCATCCAATAAAGAGGATGAACCTGGGGGAGCACAATCACCTGTTAAAAGATTTGCTAAGAGACGAGCAAAAGTTTATAAAGTATTTTAGAATGTCGAGGGGGAAGTTTTTCGAGCTTCACACATTGATTAAGCCTCGTTTACAAATGCCGAACACTGACGAAAATGACCGAGGTCGACAATTTTTCGCTTCGCCCTCCGTCCACTAGGTCGACAGCGCGCGCTCCCATTTATTTCCCATTATATTTCTAGAAATTTTTTTTCGCGTCGCGCCGCGCCGCGCCGCGCTGTCGACCTAGTGGACGGGCACCCATTTATTTCCCATTATATTTCTAGAAATTTTTTTTCGCGTCGCGCCGCGCTGTCGACCTAGTGGACGGGCTCCCATTTATTTCCCATTATATTTCTAGAAATTTTTTTTCGCGTCGCGCCGCGCCGCGCCGCGCTGTCGACCTAGTGGACGGGCACCCATTTATTTCCCATTATATTTCTAGAAATTTTTTTTCGCGTCGCGCCGCGCCGCGCCGCGCTGTCGACCTAGTGGACGGGCACCCATTTATTTCCCATTATATTTCTAGAAATTTTTTTTCGCGTCGCGCCGCGCTGTCGACCTAGTGGACGGGCTCCCATTTATTTCCCATTATATTTCTAGAAATTTTTTTTCGCGTCGCGCCGCGCCGCGCCGCGCTGTCGACCTAGTGGACGGGCACCCATTTATTTCCCATTATATTTCTAGAAATTTTTTTTCGCGTCGCGCCGCGCTGTCGACCTAGTGGACGGGCTCCCATTTATTTCCCATTATATTTCTAGAAATTTTTTTTCGCGTCGCGCCGCGCCGCGCCGCGCTGTCGACCTAGTGGACGGGCACCCATTTATTTCCCATTATATTTCTAGAAATTTTTTTTCGCGTCGCGCCGCGCCGCGCCGCGCTGTCGACCTAGTGGACGGGCACCCATTTATTTCCCATTATATTTCTAGAAATTTTTTTTCGCGTCGCGCCGCGCCGCGCCGCGCTGTCGACCTAGTGGACGGGCACCCATTTATTTCCCATTATATTTCTAGAAATTTTTTTTCGCGTCGCGCCGCGCTGTCGACCTAGTGGACGGGCTCCCATTTATTTCCCATTATATTTCTAGAAATTTTTTTTCGCGTCGCGCCGCGCCGCGCTGTCGACCTAGTGGACGGGCACCTTAAAGAGCAGATAATTAGGCGAAAATAATCATTTGAAAGACAAAAAATTACGAGACACGGACGAAGGTTTATTTACTGGTAGCTAACAGGTGAGTTCCAATTGTGTCGCCTTCCAAAACCCTCGAACTGTTCAACTGCGGTGTTGGAACGCTTTTAGCCGTCCCCTCACTTAACGTTACACAAATTGAAGCTGACGTTACTTCCAGTTTCACGTGTCATTTCACCTCCTTCATTCCTTGCTCATTTCGACAAAAAAATTACTATTCAAGTTTTGTTTACCTACATGAACGTATGTGATAAATTTGTGAAACGGTTTTACAGTTAGTATGACTCTTAATAAATTTTCTTTCCAAAATTTAAGTCGATGTTACCACTCGTGCACCTGTACCTATGTGATGTTTGTTGATTCCTTTCAACATTAACAATGTTTTTTTTTTAATTTACATCTAAGTATTCTGTTGTAAAATGCTATTTTCATCTCCATTAAAGGTGTTTACTTGAGCGTTCTTCAATTTTTAGCCAATAGGAAGATACCTCTCCTGTGTTTGAAAAAAACAGCAAATTTATACGACAACTATAATAACCCATTACAGCTAGTAAGAAAACGTCTCGTATTATTTTCCATTTCTAATCAACTTGTCCTGAAAACGTGAAAAAGTAAAGTGTA
Source organism: Apolygus lucorum (assembly GCA_009739505.2). Lineage (NCBI taxonomy): Eukaryota > Metazoa > Arthropoda > Insecta > Hemiptera > Miridae > Apolygus > Apolygus lucorum. The sequence goes on from CM019171.2 coordinate 6,242,797, forward strand.
TTGTCTCCATCGAGTATCCTTTAATAAAGTGTTTTTTCTATCAGGATTTCTAAAAAAATTATAAAATAAACAAATAGACCAGGATGAGTTGAAATAACCAGTGACGTGGTGCTGTAAGTGCCATTGGTTGAAGTGTGGGGTTTAAACTGCCAATAAATACACTAATAACTCACTACTAAAAATGAATTCAATAATGAACGTTTGGAATCGACCAAGAAAAAAAAAATGTTTAACACCCCCTCAAAATTTGATGGTTTACGTTTCAAGGTACGTAGAATCCGAAAATCGAATAAAAATTTGGCCGTGCGTCCGCCGTACGCGGCACTTTTGCCACTTAGCATTGACCGATTTTGATGAAATTTGGTATGTAGGCTCCATTCTAGTTGTGCCCCGAAGATTTTGGTTGAGGTAGGTCACTTCTAAAGGTTCCAAAATCAATTTTGAAATTTTGAAAACGCCCTAACTCAAAAAATTTTGATGTAAAGGTATTGTTTTTCCTTCAATTTAAGGTTCTATAGAATTTTTTGAGACCACGCGGAGCTCTGTAGGACAAACCGTTCGCTCACTACGAGAATTTAAAGTTTGGACGTGCGATAAATCAGAAACACGATTGTGAATCGCAAAAGAGGCCTAATCTCCGTTCAAATTAAAGCTGACCGAAATGCGATCGATGTTTTTCTTCATGTTGGATGGTTGGTGGCTCTGCAGACGAGTGATCAATATAGAAAAATAAAAAATAATAAACCATTGTGTAATAATTTGCAGCGTTTTTGTGGAAGTTTTAATTGATAAGATTGTGTTGCCATTTATTAAATCAAGAAAAAAAATACCTAATGAACTCTACAAAAAATAGAATATTTCTTACTCTATACAAGGGGTCTGTTCGGAGAGGCAGTCCGGAACAGTTCGGAACCAAACCGGAACTGGAGGATAATAACCCAATAACCCAAACCGGAAGGGGAGGGGATAGAGGCGAATGGGCTCCTCCAAACCCCTCCGGGCTCCTCCGAACCCCTCCGGGCTCCTCCAAACCCCTCCCGGCTCCTCCAAGCCCCTCCGAACAGTTCAGGACTGCCTCCTCGAACAGACCTATACTAAAATTTCCCAGTCGCAATAATACTTAAAATTATTGTATAGCTTTCAAGTAATGCAGTACGTCGAAGGAAAAATCACTTGGAATGATATCCAAAAAATTAAACTATTTGTAAGGAGAAGAGGATCGAAGAACGAACTAAATACGAAAAAAACTAAACCCAGAGCAGGTTATGAAAAAAACCCTGTGTTGTTGCCTGTAAAGTCGGTATACGGGCGAAAGTTTTACGTGACAACGACTTTGAGTGGTAAAATAATTTTAATGTTAATATTCATTCGTATAGTAGGAAGAAGGTTAAAATGAAATTCTTTGTCAAGTTGCACAGAGTAGGTATTTCCCGTAGGTAGTAGGTATTTCCCATGGGTGGGGGGGGGGAGTGAGTGCCAGGGAAGGGGGGCGGGGCGCTCCCGCTTTTGTGAGCGCCGGGGAAGGGGAGGGGCCGCCCGCCTTTAGGGAGCGCCGAGCTGCACCCCCTCCGTGAGCGGAGCGTAACGCAGTTTCTTGAAGTGTCTCCCGGTAAACCAATTTATAAGACGTTATCACGTCAAAAATATTCGTTCTCCAGAAAAAAGCGATTAGAATAATTAAAAGATTGGGCTGGAACGAGAGCTGTCGTGGCATGTTTAGAGAGCTCAATGTGCTCACCATTCCCAGCTTGTATATCCTCAGTTGTCTTGAGTATACACATCTCAACCAGGATAAAGGCTGGACCCCACATGCCCGAGCCGAGCCCGCACCGTGCGACGTCCGAGTGACGGACGACACACGGATAGGAAGTAGGTAATCATGGGAAATCTTTCGGGAAAGTCCCCACTCTTCCGCACCGTCCCTCCGACACGAGCCCGCACCGTCTCAAACTACTTTTGTTTAGTTTTGCACGGACGTGCCTCGGATAGCAATGGACCTGGAAAAGTTAATTGAGGAGGTTCGCAATCGCGGAAAAGGATTAATTTCGATTGGAAAAGGATTAATTTGGTTTGGAAAAGGATTAGTTTCGATTGGAAAAAGATTAATTTGGTTTGGAAAAAGATTGATTTCGTTTGTAAAAGGAATAATTTGGTTTGGAAAAGGATTAATTTGACTTGGAAATGCTATATATTACCGCACACAAACATTGATCACATTCTGAAATTGAAATGGAAAATTCTGAAATTGTTTTGGATAAATCTGAATTGCACTTGGAAAATTTTGTATTTGACTTTGAAAGTTCTGAAATTGAATTGGAAAGTTCTGAAACTGGATTGGACAATTCTGAATATGGTTTGAAAAATTCTGAAAATGGTTTGGAAATTTAGAAAAATTGGTCTGAAAAATTCCGAATTATACTTGGAAATCCTCTACATACATTGGATTTCAACTATCGACCTGCGGTCTGACATCGGCCACTGAAAGTTCTAAAATCGTATTCGCGACAACAGCGCACTAATGAAAATGTCATGGAATGCTGGACATCTCAACAACTGAATTTTTGCTAATAATGAGTTAGAGGGTATGAGAGCCAGAGAGGCTGTTCCTGAGCTCCCTAAAATTTGGCACAAAGATGATTGATTGATTGCACGAATTTGTTTACAAAACCAGGAAGGGATTATGGCCAAAGTGGCCCTCCTCCACCCCCCCTGGAAAACATAAGTTATTACATCCTCGTTTTCGTTGTAGGTACATCAGAAAACAAAGCTTCCGCAGCTGTTTTTAAAATTCGCCAACATTACGACTTGAGCTTCAAATCGTGACTGACCGCGCTCGGTCCTGACTCGGAAATGTGAGGCCTCCCTACTCCGTAACGTACACACGGCCGTGTCGCGGGTCGGGCTCGGTGCGGGCTCGGCTCGGGCATGTGGGGTCCAGCCTTAAGTTGATAAAAGGCTCGGAGATTCACGCGCACAACACGAGATGTAAAGATGTTGTACGCCCTCCATTCACCCGCCTGGCGACATCGTTGAGCTGTAATCCACTTCAGGTGGGTGCGCGTCTCATCAGCTGCGTTCCCTTCCGCCCCACCAGTTCAAGAAGAAGATGAAAAAGATGTTGATCGAAGCTGAGATGTACACCGTTAAGGACTTTAAGAACAAAAGTTTTGACTAGGGTCTTATTTCCCTTGATTTTATTATTATTTCCTGTTATTATTGACGTTGATTATTATTATAACTATTGTTGACGTTTGTTATGCCTGTTTAGGAGTCTTACAAATAAAAACTATTATTATTATTATTATTATGATTAGACGGAGCAATCTGACATCAACAGAGCGTTCACTTTCGTACCTCAATAAAGACCTTCAATGATAGATGTGAAGATTTTTTCAACTACTCGATAATATCGGGTAATTTATTACATTTTATTTACCTGTAGGGCTTGATAGGGAATCTATGGTAGACGAATTCTGCGAGCCAGTACTGAACGGACATATTCCAGTATTTCATCGAAGGACGGACTCTTCTCTCAAAATCGGCTTTGAACTCGAGGCTGTGGACTGTCGCGTAGCTGTACTCCACCGACTCCCCAGCTAACTTGTCATTAGCTCTGAAAAACAGAGTTATAATTACCACATTTAGTGTATTTGTGATCTATTATGTATGTGTTATATTTTGTCAATATACAGGATGTTATATTTCTTGGCGATCACAGGCCAGGAATCGATCATAGAACTCATTTTCAGCGAAAAAATGCCTCATAGTAATTTTTTAGAGGCTTCGTTTTCGATTTATTCCACTTTTAAGATTTTTCAACATGGAACATGTTATTGGCGTAGAGCAACTATCTAGGGAAAAAAGTTACGCAAAAGGGGGACGAAAACAGTAAACATCGCCTTTTCCAACACTTCCGATCCTATGCCTTTTCCAACACTCCGATCCTACGCCTTTTCTAACACCCCGATCATACGCCTTTTCCAACACTCCGATCCTACGCCTTTTCCAACACCCCGATCCTACGCCTTTTCTAACACTCCGATCCTACGCCTTTTCCAACACCCCGATCATACGCCTTTTCCATCACTCCGATCCTACGCCTTTTCCAACACTCCGATCCTACGCCTTTTCCAACACTCCGATCCTAAGCCTTTTCCAACACTCCGATCCTACGCCTTTTCCAACACTCCGATCCTACGCCTTTTCCAACACTCCGATCCTACGCCTTTTCCAACACCCCGATCCTACGCCTTTTCCAACACTCCGATCCTACGCCTTTTCCAACACCCCGATCATACGCCTTTTCCAACACTCCGATCCTACGCCTTTTCCAACACTCCGATCCTACGCCTTTTCCAACACTCCGATCCTACGCCTTTTCCAACACTCTGATCCTACGCCTTTTCCAACACTCCGATCCTACGCCTTTTCCAACACCCCGATCCTACGCCTTTTCCAACTCTCCGATCCTACACCTTTTCCAACACCCCGATCATACGCCTTTTCCAACACTCCGATCCTACGCCTTTTCCAACACTCCGATCATACGCCTTTTCCAACACTCCGATCCTACGCCTTTTCCAACACTCCGATCCTACGCCTTTTCCAACACTCCGATCCTACGCCTTTTCCAACACCCCGATCCTACGCCTTTTCCAACACTCCGATCCTACGCCTTTTCCAACACCCCGATCATACGCCTTTTCCAACACTCCGATCCTACGCCTTTTCCAACACTCCGATCATACGCCTTTTCCAACACTCCGATCCTACGCCTTTTCCAACACTCCGATCCTACGCCTTTTCCAACACCCCGATCCTACGCCTTTTCCAACACTCCGATCCTACGCCTTTTCCAACACCCCGATCGCGCGCCTTTTTCAACAATCCGTTTTCGAGGCTCGAAGCACTGAGTTTTTATTAATGCATTTTAGATTATACAACATAATATCGTTCATATACCTGGAAAACCATGTAAGTCGGTATCTCTTCGAAAATAAGGTTTTGAGCTCTTTAGGTAAATTAGGGTCGCTTGATCCATTTAGTGAAGCCGTTTTCCAATCAGAAAAATAGTTTTTCACCCAGAAGGCATTGAAAAAACGTGTAAGTCGGTTACCTATTTTTTCGCCGGAAAATCATGTAAGTCCTGTGTATGCCTTCATAAAAGTGAGCAGCTCACGCTGGTGACAAGTTTCCATCAAAGATAGTCAGTTTTTTTTAAAATGTTTCCTTGTAAAAGATTACAAAATCATTAATGGAATTCGGAGAAAGTGATCATAAATAGAAACCTTTTCATAAGGCTCAATTTCAGCAATAAATTCCACTCCTTGTGTTCTGCAGACACGTGACTTTCCATACTGTGGCCAACCTTAAGATCACGACCTACGTGTTATTCCGCATTGTTTCTAAATTATTTTTACATTATTTAGGAGGATAATTTTAGATGAATTGATTGATTTGTTGGCTGTTTGACGTAGCTGTAATGCTGATGTTAGAAAGAACAAAAAGAGATTAGTAGTGTGCTATTGTTCTGCTTATGTTTTACAGGAAACTCTGTAAAATTAATGATACATGAGATAATAATTAAGGAAATCCAGCTCTGACCTATCCCTAACCCCTTACCCATCCTTAACCCATATCCAACCCATCCACAGCTCATCCTCAACCCAGCCCTGTCCTATCCCTAAACCCTAACCCACACCCAACCCATCCATAACCCATATTTAACTTATCCCTAGTCCATCCCTAACCCATCCTTAGCTCGTACCCTACCCAGCCCTGACATATCTATAACCCCTAACCCAACCCTTCCCTAACTCATCCCTATCACATCCCCAACCCAGCCCTGACCTATCCCAACCCCTAACCCATCCCCAGCTCATCCCTAACCCAGCCTTGACCTATCCCAACCCCTAACCCATCCCTAGCCCATCTCCAACCTATTCCTAACCCCTATCCCATTCCTAACCCATCCCTAGTCCATCCCTAACCCAGTCCTGACCTATCCCAACCCCTAACTTATACCCAGCCCATTCCTAACCCGTCCCTAGCTTATATCCAACCTAACCCCTATCCCACACCTAACTCATCCCTTGTTTTAATGAAACAAAAGTACATATCTAGTTGCCTAACACTTAAATTCAATGCATACCTACCTAGTTACGGTTGTGATAGGTAAAGTGTTCCTATAAGTAATGGTTGTAATTTAAGAAATGGTAATTGAGGAATTAGTGGTATATTGAATAATTTATTGCTCAACTCTAGTAATATTAACACTGAAGACTGTCGTTTTGACTCATGGAGCCTTAAAGTTGGACTGCGTATTAGTCAACTCCTATGAATTTTCATTTAAATATTTTCCTTTTGCATGGATTTGGGTATTTTGTGTAAGCTTGAAACCTGGAGAAAAAATTGAATAATATTCCTAATAATTAAATAACCCAAGCTGGTTATATTTGCATAAAAATCAAATTGAATACCATGTAAGTCGGGTGTCAAAGGCTGGGTAAATGCATGTAAATCCAATTTTTTCGTTCGCTGAAGTAAATTTTGATGAAATTAGTCTCAGGCTCTTTGAAATACTACTGTTATCACTAGTTTTAAGGAATGGAACGAAAAAACTTATTGGATGTGGAATGAAAACTGAATTATTTAGTTTTTAGTGTCCCCTGTAAAATTTGATAAACTCGACTTACATGGTTTTCCAGGTATATGAACGATATGTTGCTGGGGAACTTTTGAACTATACCTACCTACGACTAAAGGTTCTGCACTATAATTTGGCAAAAACATGTTCCATGTTTTTATAATTTACACCGTAGTGTTTAAGTAGGTAGCATATGGGGAGTCCAGGAGGGCTTGCCCCCCTGGCTAGTCGCGAAGTACGATCGACAACGTGAGGAACTTTACAGCGACCTTATTGTACACAACGTTGAATTTCCTATACACTCCTGCTGTTTGTTGCAAAATAAATCAACAAACAGCGTAATAGTGAAATGTATAAAATTCACAGATATAGAAATAGATGTAGAATTAGCGCTCCGGCTAATGAGCCAGTGGGTGGTGGTGGGGGGGGGTGTAGACAGCAAGGCCTTCCGAAATATCTCAAAAAAGTCTTAGCCGGAGCGCTGATTCAGTTGAGAAAAATTTACGATTTTCCTCGTTTAAACACAAATTTCTCCCTTAAATTCGATAGTGAAATATTTGTTGATTTTACCGTTCGAAACCTGAGGTTTTGACGCATCTTTTAGGCCTACAGGCAATCATTTTACGTTCCGGATTACAAAACCCATGAACGTATACAAAAAGTTAAAATTTCCAAGATTTAACAAAAATTTTTCATTCAAGTCCAATTGTTATCCCTTTTTCTGATTGAAAACAAAAATTTTCATTAATGAGATAGAAAATTTAACGCTCTTTCAACGGTGTAATCAGATTTGAATTTGCATGAAAATTCGGGGAATTATATATAGCCGTTTTACTGAGACAAGGTCGAAAGCGCGAAAAAATCTTTAAAGTGGAATAACTCGAAAACGAAAGCCTCTAAAAAAAAACGTCTGCCAAGTTGGGTGGGCAGTATAGCTTCCTCACTCATTGTAACATGGACGTATAGAATCAGTTGGCGAAAAAATTATGATTCAAAGAGTTATTGAATACCAAAATATTAGCGGTCCACCGTCTAGGACCTACCCACACAATCCCTGAAAATTTCATCGAAATTGGTTGAATAGTTGCGGAGTTTTGGTTGTAACAATAAATTAAAGTTCGCGCATGCGCAGCGGCTATTGCTAGACCAATTTGATTGAAACTTATAGGGTGTCTCTTAGAAGTTAGTCCCTAACTAACCTCCAAATTTGAGCAAAATCGGTTCATTAGAAACCGAGGTCCCAGGAAATTCACGTTTGCGCATGCGCACTCGCTCCTATTGGTCCGAAGGTGCTGAAATTGATAGGGGACCGTCTAGGACCTAACCCGCACAATCCCTGGAAATTTCATCAAAATCGGACCACAGGTTAGTATAGTTTTGCCCGGGACAAGGATTGACCACAGACAGACCGACAGACAGACAGACACAGAACCAAAATTGTTCGGGAAGCTCTAAAACGCAAAAAGCAAGTGGAAATTTTGATTTTGGAGGACATTTTTTTTTTCACTTCTTTCACGAATACAAAGCTTCCCTACCTTCGGTAGTGAGGAAGCAATACTATGAAGAATTGTTTGCTGGAAATCAGCTCTTTAATCGATTCCTGTCCTGTGACCGTCACGAAATCTATCACCCTGTATTAAAGTTCTCTTCGTCATTTCTTATTCGTTTTTTTTAAACTCACATTTGCGTAAGAGCCGCATATTCCTTGGTCGGCCCTTTTCCCGGTTTGGGGTCCGTCACGGCTGGGTAGCATCCGAGACCGGCTGAGGCACAAACGCCCTCCGAAAGCCTCAGACCGATGTAGATCCTCGAGCGGAATTGTCCGAAAGCTGGGACGGTGTACCAAATCCTGTACCAGATGCTGCATTCGTTGTAGAATTCATCGGTGAAGACGAACTGAAATTATTACCAGACCATAATTAGAGTGGTTGCTGCAGGCACCCCGACGTTTGTAATGCACAGGCGAGCAAAACTGATTCCATCCAAGTTGAGATGAAAGAAATGATTATTCCTCACACAATATTTAAGCTAACATACTATTTTTTTTTAAATTGTAAAACACATTTTCTATTATATTTTTTTAAATGAAAAATTTGGTATGTCAACTAATTGGGTACACTGGAATAAATTCCTTCTTTGCCGAGCTTTCAGTAAATTTATTGCCATCTTTGGGACACGAAGGAGGTTTTATTCAGTGAGCATACCTACCGAGTCAAAAAATGGGCTAGAAAAAATAAATACATCAGCTTTCAAAAAAATTTCAAGTCAGAACAACTGAACAAATAAAAAAACGCTGCAAATTGTTACACAATGGTTTATAATTTTTTATTTTTCTATATTGATCACTCGTCTGCAGAGTCAACCATCCAACCATCCAACATGAAGAAAAACATCGATCGCATTTCGGTCAGCTTAAATTTGAATGGAGATTAGGCCTCTTTTGCGATTCACACTCGTGTTTCTGATTTATCGTACGTAAAAACTTTAAATTCTCGTAGTGAGCGAACGGTTTGTCCTACAGAGCTCCGCGTGGTCTCAAAAAATTCTAAAAATTCTATAATCTTAAATTGAAGGAAAACAATACCTTTATATCAAAATTTGTTGAGTTAGGGCGTTTTCAAAATTTCTAAATTGATTTTGGAACCCTTAGAAGTGACCTACATCAACCAAAATCTTCGGGGCACAACTAGACCCCAAATGGGGCTTACATACCAAATTTCATCAAAATCGGTCAATGCTAAGTGGCAAAAGTGCCGCGGACGGCGTAAAGCGGACGGACGGCCAAATTTTTATTTGATTTTAGGATTCTACGTACCTTGAAACGTACACCAACAAAATTTTGAGGGGGGAAGGGGTGTAAACATTTTTTTTCTTGGTCGATTCCAAAGGATCATTATTGAAAATAATAAACCAAAAAGTATCCACGGCTAGGAGAGAATAATAACATACTTAGATAACAAAGTTAACAGATATTGTTATTGTTATGTTGTTGATCTGTTATAATTATGTTCTTATCTCTACTCAAGGTGAGTATAGGAGAGGAGGTGTGCTGCCGCTCCACGGCTGGGAAGGGGCGTGACGTCACCAGAGTCCTCCGGCACCCCAGTCTCTGTTCGCCTTACCGCTTTTCCCGCTACAGAAATTTTGTTGTGACCAGCAAGTTGTGACGAAATTTTGTGAAAATTCACTCGAATTGTTGTCCCGGGCAAAGTTAGTACCTACTACATGGATGAATCTTGATGGAAATGTCAACTTTTGTGCTTCAGAACTTTAGAAACAATAATCATATCTGTGGTTGATTCCTTGTAATGGGATGATAAAGAAATAGTGATCAGATTGTGATGACATTCTAGCCGGTTAAAACTTTGTTTTTACTGGAATTTTTGGTTTTGGAGTAGGTATTTTGAATAATTTTGCTTCCGAATCTACCAAGGTAGCGAGATTGTTTTCACTTTTCTAGGTTAAATATTAAAATTTCTTCCAAAATACAATTTCTTCCCGCGTTTAACGTTTTGGACCTTCCTGAACAATTTCGGTTTCGTATATGTCTGCCACACAGGTTTGCAAATCCCTGTATCGGGCAAACCAGGGAATTATGGACCGGTTTTAACAAACTCAAATTTGGAATTTAAGAGCTGTTCTATCAATTTTATGGTGCTGCTACAATACTACAGAATCATTCATCAAATTGTTCAAACTATTCGATTTGAAAAAAATTGAGTTCATCAACATTTTTTCTTGAAATTTTCGTTTGCAATTTTTCAGGTTTTGTGAAATTTCAACTTTAGGTAGTTGAATCACATCAAAAAATTTGAATCCTCCAAATTCACATTTTCACTCGAATTTAATGTTACGTGATTCATGCCTGTTTGTGACCATTTTTCAAAAGGCAAAACTTCAAAATTATCTCATTTTGGTTTATTTTCAATAATGAACCTTTGGAATCGACCAAGAAAAAATTTTTAACCCCCCCCCCCTCTAAATTTGTTGGTTTACGTTTCAAGGTATGTAGAATCCAAAAACTCGAATAAAAATTTGGCCGTCCGTCCGCTGTACGCCGTCCGCTGCACTTTCCGCACTTAGCATTGACCGATTTTGATGAAATTTGGTATGTAGGCTCCATTTGGGGTCTAGTTGTGCCCCGAAGATTTTGGTTGATGTAGGTCACTTCTAAGGGACGAAAAATAAATTTTGAAATTTTTAAAACGATTTTGATATAAAGGTACCTACTTATTGTTTTTCCTTCAGTTTAAGATTCTACAGAATTTTTGGAATTTGTTGAGACCACGCGGAGCCCTGTAGGACAAACCGTTCGCAAGAGTGTGAATCGCTAAAGAGGGCAATCTCCGTTCAAATATTAGCTGACCGAAATGCGATCGATGTTTTTCTTCGTGTTGGTTGGTGGTAACAAAGCCGTGTTCCTTCCAGACGAGTGATCTATATAGAAAAATAATAAGCCATTGTGTAATAATTTGCAGCGTTTTAACAAATTGTTAGAATTTTAGCCGTAGAAATTTGTATTTAGTCTTACTCAAATTGTTCGTTTTAGAGCATTTTAAATGACTTGTTGTCCCGGGCAAAACTACGACATTATGGACTGGTTTTGATGGAAATTCATAATTTCACTCGGATTTCGCGTTTTCAGACGTTATTCATTCATCCCTAGACTGTTGGTGGTCAATCTCTCCACTTGTAGAATACTTCAAAATCGCCTAATTTAAAAAAAAATTTCTGAATTGAAGAAAGTTGCGTTCAACCTCAGAAACCAAAAATGTAAGCAGAACAAACTATGTAATCTACCGTGTATTTATGAAGAATGTACGCCCTGGCGAAGTATCAGAGACAGCTGGTGGTGAGGCGGTCGGGGCTCGGGTGACGTCACGTTCCCCCCACCACGGAGCGTGAGCACACCTCCTCTCTACTCACCTTCATCTCTACTAAATGGGTACTTCTAAGATGAATAGAGAGAGATTTGACGAGATGACGCCTTCCCCATCAGATATCTCAATTCCCTATTCTACTCAGACTCAATACTCACCTCAATTGGCCAGTACTTGTTGAGAAGCAAATGGATGACTCCGAGAACCGGCACGATCATGAGTCGTCCCATCAGTTCGTTTTTGTAACCTGCGTGCTTGGCAAACGGAGTGATGAACATGTCCACGAAGGTGCGGAATGAGAAATAAGGTCCTGAAATCAAACAGTGCAGGTTCGACTGAGTCCTTTCTTGGCAGCATCGAGAATACTTCAGGTTTATTCGAGCAGATTGTAATACAAATGGGTAAGATGTAGCTTTTCCGCGTCAAATTAAAGATTTTCCGAAACAAAATAAAGGTTTTCCATTTCATAGGGGACCACCTTCCGATTCGTAGGGTACCACCCTCCCAATTCATAGGGGACCATCTTCCCCTTCGTAGGGTACCATCCTCCCAATTCATAGGGGAACACCTTCCCATTCGTAGGGTACCACCCTCCCAATTCATAGGGGACCATCTTCCTATTTGTAGGGTACCATCCTCCCCATTCATAGGGGAACACCTTCCCATTCTTAGGGTACCATCGTCCCAATTCATAGGGGACCATCCTCCCAATTCATAGGGGACCATCTTCCCATTCGTAGGGTACCACCCTCCCAATTCATAGGGGACCATCTTCCCATTCGTTGGGTACCATCCTCCCAATTCATAGGGGAACACCTTCCCATTCGTAGGGTACCACCCTCCCAATTCATAGGGGACCATCATCCTATTCGTAGGGTACCATCCTCCCAATTCATAGGGGACCACCTTCCCATTCGTAGGGTACCGTCCTCCCAATTCATAGGGGACCACCTTCCCATTCGTAGGGTACCATCCTCCCAATTCATAGGGGACCACCTTCCATTCGTAGGGTACCATCCTCCCAATTCATAGGGGACCACCTTACTATTCGTAGGGTACCATCCTCCTAATTCATAGGGGACCACCTTACTATTCGTAGGGTACCATCCTCCCAATTCATAGGGAACCAGCCATATGACTCCTTCCTATTCATAGGGCACCAGCCATATGAATACTTCCTATTCATAGGGGACCATCTACAGTGAACGTGCCTTAACGATCTTCATTTTTTTTCAAGGGGTACGAACGAAGGATATCACATCAGGGGCTGCTCAGGGATCTGTACTAGGTCCTCAACTGTGGAATGCATCATACGACGGGGTCCTAAGATTGGAAATGCCTGAGGACTGTTTCCTTGTTGGATATGCTGATGGTATGGCAGCAGTAGTACTCGCAAGGACAATGGATTCAGCCCAAGCCAAGTTTGAGCAGATCATGACACGAGTAAAGGAGTGGATGGAAGAACATAGCCTGGCACTAGCTACATCAAAAACAGAGATAGTCATCTTCACCCGTAAGCGCATACCTAACATCATCCCAATGCGGATTGGAAACACTGAAATAACAACTAAACCAGCAGCCAGATATTTAGGAGTCATGTTGGACACAAAAATCACATTTGGTGAACATATAAGAACTGCAGACAGGGCTGCACAAAAATCGGCAGCTCTTTGTCACGTTATGAGATTGGCCCTAGACCTTGCAAGAGACGCTTGATGATGACAGTGGTGGAGTCAATTCTCTTGCATGGAGCGGAGGTGTGGGCGGATGCATTGAGGGTGGCATATCTCCGACAGAGACTGATAGCTGTGCAGCGAAGAGGAGCTCTACGAATCGCCTGTGCTTACCGAACAGTGTCAGAACCCGCTATCTTTGTCCTTACCAGTGTCATACCCATTCAGCTGATGGCTTCAGAGAGAAAAATAATTTTCGACAGAAGGGATGAAGGAGACAGGTCCCGCATAGCCAAGGAAGAAAGAGATTGCACGATGGCAAGAGATATGGACAAGAGAATATAGAGGACGGTGGACCGCACGGCTAGTGGCAAACATCCAGAAATGGACGGACAGGAAGCATGGAGAATTGAACTTTTTCCTCACACAATTCTTCACAGGACATGGACTGTTTTATGCCTATCTACATAAAATGGGAAAGGTAACTGTCCCAACATGTCCGCACTGCCAGAAGAGAGAAGTTGATGATGCGCTACACACCTTTTTCAAGTGCACCAAATGGGCGGCTGAAAGAAGCCAGCTGCTGGCAGAGCTGGTATTAACTCCCCAAATTTCAACACCAGAAGCTGTCGTCAGCAAGATGCTGGAAGGTGAGAGGAGCTGGAGTCTTGTGGCAGTGTATGAGAGTACACAGAGAGTACCCTCACAAGGAAGACATTGTTAGAGAGACAGAGAAGGGAACACCTGGTCCGTTCCCCATCCAGAACTGATGAAGTGCCCCCAGGAGCCTGAAGTAATGTGTTAAACAGTTCCAGGCTGAGCATCCAACGTGGGAGAAAAGGAGGTCTTTTTTTAGTGGGTTTGAATCCCACATAACCTTGAAGTCGCGGATCCTTCAAGGTATCTTACGAGATCCAACTCCACCTGTGGATCTTAAAGATTTTCTCACCTGCCTGCCGAAAAAAAAAAACGATCTTCATTTTGAAAAGAATCTTCATTCAATTCTTCAATTCATTTTGAAACCTTTATTTTGTTTAAAACCTTTATTTGATTTCGGAAAACCTTTAATTTGTTTCGGAAAACCTTTATTTCGTTTCAAAAATCCTTTATTTTATTTCGGAAAACCTTTATTTTGTTTCGGAAAACCTTTATTTCGTTTCAAAAATCCTTTATTTTATTTCGGAAAACCTTCATTTTGTTTCGGGAAACCTTCAATTTGACGCGGAAAAGCTAAACCTATAAATATTTTAAAATGACGAATCGAGACCATACGAACCTGTGATGATACCGGAATAACAGTAGGCGTAGTGGAAGACGTCAGCGAATGAAGGTTTCGGGATTCTCCGGAACATGAATTCTGGGTCATTTTTGCCTTTCAATTCACCTTCAATTGTATCTTTCAACTCGAATGTCATTCCAACCAGCTAAAAATGTATTGCAAGCAAATTACATTATTCGTTTTCAATCTATGTATCAAATTATCGTGTTAAATAATTATTGGATGTCGTTTCTCAAAGTTGAGGAGAAGATAAGAGGTTACCTTCAAAGTCAGAATCATCTGGATGAGATTTGTATGCCCTCCTGGGTACTGGAATCCAAATGAAGGGGCGAAACGGAAGAAAAACATGTAAGCGAATGAAAACGTGAAGCTGACGATGTGCATGATCCTGAAAGAGACACAGAAGGATTAATGTAAAGTGAAAGACAATATGAACTGCATATTTACAGAATCGATTCGACAGACGGGTAGAACTTAATTTCCCAGACTGCATTGGACTCCTACATATCCTTTGAAGAAGAATCCTTAAGCTCCTTAAGAGTGGGCTGCCCAGTCGGCCATGTTTTCTGCTCCCATAAGGAATCAACGTTACTTTCCCGACATCATAGCTCTTCGAATTATGCACCGTTTTCCTAGATTTTTTTTTATTCTTCAAGTTAGAGCAATCTCTAGCGATCGGCCTTTCGACTTTGCAAGAAAAATGCCACTGAGAGCGTCAATCACCTTTCGAAGTGGAGGGTAGGGAGTTGCTCTGTTCTAGTGGTCATTTATTCTTTGACCGATGAGAAATCGAGAATCCGACAAGGTGGATCTCTTTCTGAGATCCCAACCATCATTTCAAGCGCTTTAACTTTAGAAACCGTCCAGTTTAAAAAAAGTTATGATGTCGGGAACATGGGCTTGCAATTCGGCGGCATTTTCCCACTTTTAGAAGGGCGGAATCGAGAAACAGTTCGAGGCTTTCCCAATAAGTTCTATTCTCTCCCCTTGGATGGAATGGCACGGCATTGTCAAAGGACAGTGCAACTACCTGAGGGGTCCTGACTAAAAATAGGTAATCCCCTTGTCATTGTTGATATCTCGCAGGAGGCCTCCTAATTAAAAAAGTCGAAGGGTTTCTTCAATGATATTCGTTTGAAAATGTTATCCATTGCAATCCGTTTCAGGCAATTCTAAAACGATTCCCGAGTACCTACGCATTTTACAACCATTTTTCAAAGTTACTCACGCGAATTTGAGAAAAAATTACATATTTGAAGAGAAAGAGGAAACGTAAATTCAATTTTCGCATGAGGAATACCTTTTTTCATTATTCTTATTTTTTCTATCTTATATTTCCAGAATAAATGTATTGTTATATAAAGTATAAAGGAGTATTACTGATGGATGCATCAAACGCATTCAATTCCATGAACCGTCCCCTAGCGCTGTGGAATGCCAGAGTTCTATGGCCAAGGTGTACAAAATTTCTTTTTAACACATACCGAGGCTTCCCAAGAACAATGTTCAGGCAAAGTAAGACAGTTATCTTGAGCAGAGAGGGTACCACCCAAGGAGACCCATTAGGCATGCTAATGTATGCAGTAGGGACACTCCCGCTAATCAGGAGACTGAAGAGACCCCAGTGGCATCAAAGCTGGTACGCCGACGACTCTGCATGCGCAGGCAAACTCTCAGCTCTACTGGAATGGCTCACACTACTCAAAGCTGAAGGCCCCCAATGGGGGTACCACCCAGAGCCGCATAAGAGCTACCTAATAGTGAAACCAGGATTCGAAGCAGAGGCAAGACATTTGTTCCCAGAGCTGAAAGTAGTTGGATCACACCGATACCTCAGGGGCATCATAGGGTCACTTGAGAAGAGACGTGAATTTGTCGCGGAAAACGTTGCCAAGTGGACAGGCTATGTCCAATCTTTTGCAGAGTGCGCTCCAGAAAGCCCTCAGGCAGTATACACAGCCTTTGTAAAATCTCTGCAAAAAGAGTGGGCGTATCAGCAAAGGGTCGTACACGGCTGCAACACAGAGTACGAACCTCTGTGGGACAAAATCAGATGCAACCTGATGACAGCTATACTTGGATGGGCTCCATCAACCCAAGAACAAAATCTCTTGACAATGCCAGTAAAGCTGGGGGGTATGGCTTTTGAAAACCCTGTTTCCACAGCAGAAGTAAGGTGTTGCACGTCAAGAAGAGCCACAACAGTATTGGTTGAAAGCATCTTGAGGGGGACCGTTTTTGATTCGCAAGAACATTGTGAACAAGTGGCCAGGGAGCAAGCGGCAGAAAAGGCTCGACGCAGGCACCACGACTCAGAAAAAAGCCAGCAGGCAGTGGAGTCGTTAGCACCAGCGACAAGACGAACTGTGCAGCGTATCATCGAAGGGAACGCCTCCCAAAGGGTTTACCGTGATACCCTTAGCAGCTGACAACCTGGATCTTTCCTCAACCCAATTCAAAGACGCTATCTGCATGAGATATGCCAAGCCATTGCTTAGCCTACGCGGGACCTGTGATGGGTGCGGGGCCGAAATGAGTACCATCCATGCCTTGAATTGCAAAAGGGGAGGACTCATAAAGCAGGGGCACGACCAGATCAGGGACGTGGTAGCAAGCATGGCCAAAAAGGCATATAGAGGAGTCACAACAGAGCCAGTCATGAGAGAGGGCAGTGTTGGAGAACCTGGACTCATTGCTGATATCAAAATTGACGGGGTATGGGATAGGGAGAGAGCGTCTTTTTTTGACCTCCGCGTAGTTAATGCCGACGCCTCTTCCTATGCCACCCGTGAATGGATGTCAATAGCAGACGAAGCCGCAAGGACAAAACATCGCAAGTACGATTCAGCGGCAGAGGATCTTCACGGCTCTTTCTCACCACTCATAACGTCTTGTGAAGGAGTCCTGCACAGAGAATTCCAAGTGTTCATCGGGCAGATGGTCGACGCATTGGCACTGAAGTGGAATAAACCTCGTCCAATAGTTGCTGGTTTCGTCAGGACGAAAATTCAGATGGCCACTATAAAAGCAGTCTCCCTCAGACTTCGGGGCTCGCATCGGGTACTGCGATCAGCATCGGAAGACGACCCTCTTTTGGATCGGGAGGAGGCAGAATTGGGACTCGAAGATGGGGCTCCTCTTCCTCTTCCAGGAAGGGAATGAGGAACCGCCTACACCAAAAGGGACACCAGAGCTGAAACCAGTCGTCCTCAACCGAGCTTCGTCCATCGACATTCCCATCATCCCTTCTACTAAATTATACCAAAAGTTATTAAAAGGGGTATTGTGTAACTTTTGGTTTATTATTTTCAATGTGAAACCTTTGCAATCGAGCATTAAAAAAAATTGTACCTAGCCCCTCAACATTTGATGTAGCCATTACAAGGATTTCACGTTTGCGCATGCGCAGTCGCTTCTATCAGTCTGGGGATGATGATTTTCATAGGGGACCGTCTACACACCAACCCGCACAATCCCTGAAAATTTCATAGAAATCGGACAATAACTACGTATAGTTATGCCCGTTACAAGGATTTCATGACAGACACACAGACACGGAAACAAAATTGTTCAGAAAGGTCTACAACGCAAAACGCGAGTGAAAATTTTGATTTTGGAAAACTTTTTATTTTCATCCTTGAAAAGTGAAAACAAAGCTTCCGCTACCTTCGTAGACTTGGAAGCAAAAACGCAATTTCCTGGTCATAAGCTTTTGTTTCAGTCCTCCCTGGAGAAAGGTGTGGGAACGTTCATTTTCTGAGTTCGCTCATTATACGAGCAGTCAGATTCTGTAAATAGTGGACAGGACAACCCACCTAGGTATTGCACCTATTCCACTCGGGTTGTCCCTCACTAGCTCTCGATTGTCCAAGTCGAGAATATAAGAAAGGGCTGCCGAAGAAGCGCCAACTAGTGCGGCGGTGAAAATTACAACTAGTCAGTTGTAATTTTCACCGCCACACTGGTTGGCGCTTCTTTGGCAGCCCGCTCTTAAGGTGGGTTGGCACAAGACTCTTATTTCGGTAAAGGGAGACCTGAGAGCTCATGAGAAGAGTAGTTCTGTCACCACTAGAGTGCTCTTGCGTTTTCTCCTTCCTGTCGAAGTGAGGACATTTGCTCAATGGATCAAGGGACCAGTTCCAGAAAGCATGGAGGAAGGTAGGAGGAAAGCTCACTTCAATGGGCTGATGTGTGCGCCTTTTTCCGTTATCGCGACAGTAGTGTTCTCTGTAGATGGCGAACAGAGTTAAGAAGTACTATTGACGGTCACAAGATTTCATAACACTACCCCCCCCCCCCAAACCCTGGCAACGGTTACTCCAACGTATTTTTCCAAAGTGTTTCTAGTTGCTAACTGCTAACGTACGTTTTCTCGTCTTTCTGTTTGATAGAGGTTTGTCTCAAGTTTGCTTTTCACTTATTCAAAACATGAAGTAGTGTTGGAATGTTGGAAGATGTCAATTCTGAGACCATCAGTAGGAACGCTTCGGCAGAAATGCAGTGATAAGAGTGGTGCAGATGATAGATGATGATATTGTAGTGTAACTAGAGCCCCTGGACATTACGTATTGTTGGACTTTAATTAGTTTTTATATTGAAAACTTTGTTGTTGTGTTTTTGATATTGAAAATAAATTACACTTGTCATATTTTTTTTGCCAATCAGTGGTTTTCTTGCACAATATTTTTGTTTTTCATTTTATAGTAGGCATGTACATATCTACCATTACTCCTTTTATCCTGGTATCTTATTTCTATAACTATAATGATAGTTATAGAGGACAGAGCATCCAAAACTGTACTCCACAATGAATATTGATGAGGTGCAATTTTCAAAAACCCGTGGGAATGAGCAGGAGTGACGAAGCTGCGCTCTAGCGACTGAGTGGTATACCATCGGGCGACCATGTTTTTCTTCGCCACCTGGAGGTTGCGCTGAAAGCAGGGAGCGATGTTTCAACACGTTTTTTAACGTTGACTGAGCTTTCCTCCTAGCTTCTTCCATGCAGAAAGTTTCACCTCAGGGAAACAAGTTGTGAGAGCAAAATGGCGACCTCCAGCTGACAGTTGTTAACAAAATATGGTACGAATTGCTTCATCAGCAACTTGGAAGTGTATCCCTAACTTTAGGATGTTTTATCCAATATTTGCAGAGAAAGGACCAGAAAACTCCGGGCGATAGTAATGCCTAATTATTTTACTCATAAGTAATTATTGTAAGTGTGGTCAACTGATTGGGAATCCTCAGTAACAAACTCCTCTTTTGCCGAGCTTTCAGTTAATTTATCACCTTCCTCAGGGCTCAAAGGATGTGTTACTGTGTGAGCATCACATCAGGGTCAATCAACAAACCAGTTAAAGATGCCACCATAGTTGGTGGGAAATGAACTTCGGAACTATTGCAGGTAAAATGAAAAAAAAGGGGAGGGGGGATTTAAATCATCATGTCAGCTACAGCAATACCAGGAAGCAACAGCCCTAAGGAGTCCTGAGGAAGGCGATAAATTCACTGAAAGTTCGGCAAAAGAGGAGTTAGTTTCTGAGTTAGTCTACATAAATGTTGACGCATCCATACTTTTTGTAAAAGTTAAGGAAAAAATAAAAGATTTGACTTGATAAGCAATTTTCTCCGTGGCTTAGGCAAATGAATTTTCCACAGATAAGTACCAGAAATTTTTGAAAACCTCCATAATGGGGTGGTTGCTTGATGTTTTGCTTCCGAGTCTACCAAGGTAGCGGAAGTTTTAACTTTTCAAGGATGAAAAAAAAATAGTTCTCCAAATCAAAATTTTCACTTGCGTTTTGCCGGATTCACATACTGAGCGCTCTGGCGTAGAACTTCAGATAGTACCGCAGATCGACAACAGGTAGAGTTCTAAACGCCCTTCTATTCTAAGTTCTGAGCGCGACCACACGAAACGATCCAGTCAAATGACCACTCAAATAATGTGATTCAAATAACGAAACTAACTAAATATAGAAACTAAATAAGAAAGGATGAAGTCTAATAATGCATGATAAACTAATAAGTAGAATCATATTGTAAAAAGAGTGAGTAAAAATTGCTTCTTTTGGTCACTTGCACGCCAGGGTTTTTTCTCTTCCCCAGCCGCGCGCTGTGTTCGATCACGTAATCTACAGTTTCATTTGCATGTCCAGAGATAGCGCTACCTCAGAGGGGCACAGATCCTCCCACGAAGTCTAATTGGTTAGAAAATCCGTAACGTTGCAACCCCATTCCCCCATGAACGGATTGCCACTTCTTTTAAAATTTCCATCTTCCTTAAATTCTCTAAATTTGTGTGATGCTTTTTCGAGCAGCACCCTATGGTTTTCTTCCATATCGTCGCTTAAGATGCATCATGGCACATCTAACATTTTGTCAAAAATGAGGTTAGAACGGTTTCTTATTTGAATTTTCGCGCCTGAGTGATTGGTGGACTTGCTCCACCAGTGTGATGATTGCTCCACTTGAAACGCTGTAATTTCTGATTTAGATATCATAGCACAACTAAAATCATGGTACATCTACAATCTTCAACATGGCGGTAGGCTACAGCTCAGATGATGAGCTGGGTTTTGTTTGACTACGTTAATGATTAGGGAGTGTTTCCTGAAAAATTATTTTGTAATCTATTCTCCACTAAATAAACTTCAATAAAAACAAAATACCATGTCCCAAGCTATCTGGAATGACAACTAATTCTTCGTTGAAAGTTGTAGATTTACTTGTGCTATGATGCTATGTTCTGAGAAAGTTTGATGTGCCATGATGTTTCATGTTTTTCTAGCTGCTTTCCTATAGAAAGTTAGCAGACTGTAAATGAAGGTAGACCGATGAATAAAAATTTAAAAAACAATAAATTTTATCGACCAAATCGGTTTTTTTTGCTCTCTTGAAAAGTAGGCAAAAGATAGATGTGTCATGATGCCTCTCAAGCGACGATATAGTAAACCCTCTTTCGTAAAAAAAAAAAAAAAAAAGAGGCAAATTCCCATTCTAGTAAAGTCGACGATCTCTATCGAGAAATTCCTTTTGCCAGGTGACTTCAGAGTTGTTGTTGGGTCTTCCACCACCACATCTCTTTGAAAAAGATAGCTAGGAGAGCGGAGCTCCTAGCAAAAGTGAGGAGCCAATTATTTCACTAAAACAATTTATTCCTACCTCCCTGAATACAAATCTCCAACTCAAACCTTCCTTTGAAAACACTTCGACTCACCTGCCAGATTAGTGATGAAAGGCTTCCTTATCTTGGAAGAGAAGGAGCCCACAGCTCTTCCTTTCACTAAAATCCATTCACTCCCTTTTTAACCCAGATAAGACTGAATTTCTAAAATCGAAATTCGTACATCTTAATCACAATTTCTCCCTCTAAGGACCCCTCTGAACCAGTGAAAAATATTCATTTCGATCTTGATCATTTAGTGACGTCACGTAAGCCCGTCCTTCCAGAAGGACGTCAGTCCTATGTGCACACACTAATAGACGGGTCACAGAATTACAACGAAATTGCCTTTCTTCGCAAAATTTATTTTAGTTTTCAAATAGGAACAGAAAAAATTATATAAAATTACATTTTGATTATTAGGATAATGGACAATTTTGGGAGAATGGAATTATTTTTCTTTGTATAACCATTTTTATCAAATAACTGGAATAATACATTGTATTTCAACTATTTATACAAACAAAATGCATGTTGATGACACTTGCATTGTGTTTTTAGAAACAGTTCAAGTATCTATAAATTTTATAAAATTATTTTTTCGTGTGATAATAATAATAATAATGTAAAAAAAAGAAGACACGTGAAAAGGGATCTCACACTTCAAACATTTTGTGGTTCCTTTTCTATTGCAATTTCTGCAGAGTAGTTGTTTGCCTTTTCCAGTGTTCTGATCAACTTCGAGTTCGGCAATGTAGTATTCGATTTTATCAAATCTGCTGTCAATATTCTCAAATTTGGATGGACGGCCTTTAGACGTTACCAATAGTTTATTAGACTCCAACATAGTTGATGAAATCCTTTTGCGAAAATTGATATTATCTAAGTAGATAATATCTAACTTAGATAATATCTAACTTAGATTAGATATTTTGTACAGCAACATCAATAACATGAGCTATAATTGGAGAGTACCATTTTTTCCCTGTGATTGAGGTCTTGTACAAAGATATGTTTTGATCGGCACGATCAATTCCTCCCATGGACCTATTATAATCTGAGACGAGATGAGATTGTTCAATGGAGATCGTTTTATTTAGATAGCGTAAAAATATTGCTGCATTTGTCATTTGCAGAAAATCTTGTCTTTTGTCATTCCAGGACAAAATCATAATGTTTTGAGTCTTATCAACGCAGAAGACATACGTTCCTCTGTCTTTCTTCTTTAGAGCATGTCTATCTCGCAGTGGATAAGCCTTTTCAAGTCTATTTATTCTCATTGTTCTAGTAGCACAAATATTTCTTCCAGATCTCTCAGCAAGTCACAACTCGTAAAAAAGTTGTCCAAATACAGCTTGTAGGGAAAATCCTCAGGCAGCTGATCTGCATAGGTCATGACAACTCCGTATCCCGACCCAAGGAAAGCATATTTTTCTGGCAAGGTTCACACCATGCTAGGTAACCAGATGATGAACCTCCACACCAAAATTTATATTTAAATTTATTTATAAAAGCAATTGGTAGTACGAAATGATAATCAATATCCGGTAGCAATTCATAAGCATGAGAAAGAAGACCGTAGGAACCGAAGTGAGTACACATAGGACTGACGTCCTCCCAGAAGGATCGCCCGTTTCCTGAATCCTTGAAATATCATAAGCACAGGTAATCGATTATATTGGATATATTAAGTTACTAGAACCTCCTAACAATGAATTTCAGTGGTTTTTGAGAGGTAAAATTGAAGCGGTACTTGCCCATCAACATAAAAATCAGGAGGTTCACTCATCGTGCATGGGTCGGATTTTTTAACCGCAAAAACAGCTTATGAGAATGAAAAACAGGAACCAAATGACCTTTGCTCCCTTAGCTTAGATGTCAACATTGATGAGACTATGCTACAATCTATGAGAATTAACCTGAACAACCTCCACGAGTGAAAATATGCTGCAATAGTCGTCGTCCTTCCAGAAGGACGTCAGTTCAGACTGGGTTAAAACCAA
The DNA here is from genome assembly GCA_009739505.2 of Apolygus lucorum. Classification (NCBI taxonomy): domain Eukaryota; kingdom Metazoa; phylum Arthropoda; class Insecta; order Hemiptera; family Miridae; genus Apolygus; species Apolygus lucorum. The sequence goes on from CM019171.2 coordinate 6,266,443, forward strand.
TCACATGCCATATTACTCATATTGATCTCTCAAACTGTCGTTTCCTTTTTTAAAGAGGAATTTCACCGAATTCTGTTTGCATTTTTCCTGAATAGTTAATGGTGTGGGATAGATAAAAATCGGGCTGATTTCGGAAAATAAAGGTTTGTTCGGCTAACGATTCCGAACCAGTTCCGGACAGAACGCGATTCTGAAAGTGGAAGGGATAGAATCAGTTCGGAATCGTTGTTAACCGAACGCCTTTGGAACTCGTTCGGAATCGATAGCCTGCATTGTAACCTCCTTCCATTTGTCATCTCCTGTTGTTGTCTACTTCCATTGAATGGAATTAATATTAATAAATTTTATTAGTACCTAATCCGTATTCGCAGTTCAGCATTCTCTCGTTTATCCAATATACAGAATAAATATTGTATTCTCTATTCTGCATTTTCAACTCTTCTTCAACAAACTCTAGTTGTACTCGTATTAGGGAAGTCAATGTTTTTTTGAAGAACTTTGTCAAGAGAGAGAAAATCATTAATTTATTGAACATTTTAGGAGTATAAAAGTTGGACAACGACTCCATTAGCTGTCGAAAATGTTTATAAAGAACTAATTTTGATTTTCAGTTTTCTAAGTAGGTAGGTATGTTTAATAAAGTTTAAAGTAAGTATGTTGTATTTTTTGAACTTCTTAAAGCCTCCATTTACATTTAACGGGATTTTTAAAGTTTAAAATTGATTGATTCAAAATTATTGTTGTACCTATTAATCTCTCATCCTTTTAAAAAAAATCCCCCTACAAATTTGACCAAACACTCATTTTTCCAATTTTCACTGAGTAACAGGCTACGATTCAAGTGTACAAAATATTTAACTTTAAAAAAAATCGGTATGACTTGATACAATCAATCTCACTTATCACAGATTGATCACAAAATAATAGGGGTCTTCCCCAGGAAAATGTTCTTTTATTAAACAATGAAAATTTTAAAATTTGCCATAAAACCGTTACGAATGTTTTGAAACTTACGTCGACTCACGATGAGTTACTTCATGCATGAAATGTAGTGAGACCTTCGAAAAAGCTTGTAATTCAAAGCTCCACTTTTGTTGTCAACAAATCAAATTTTGCCCCATGTCACATAGGTACTAATCACCCCATCAATATATTGCAGAAGAGAGAGATGATGTGAACTTCCTTGAACCACTATCCAAATAAATGGACACAGTGGAATAATTAGTGCGTATTTGTAAAAAAAGAAAGACCTAACCAAACATGGCTTCTGTTAGAACGTAATTTCCAAGAATTTCAAAATTTTCACAACAAAGGTGAAAACGTTTAAGCACATTGATTAACAAATTGCGCGACTATGGACTTCAAGTAGGAGGAATAACAAAAACAAATTATTTCACAACGGTTTATTAGGATAAAAATATGAAAATACGATTTTAAAAAATCCACAATAGAAATATCTCCAAGGTCGGCATCATAACAAGGATGAACGGCACTGTCTCTTCAAGATTATACTTATAAAAAATCATGCCTCCAGGTAACCTATCTACTGAATTTGAGATGGTACAACTCCCGAAACTTTGGTTTTATGATGCCTTGTTCCCATGCCCACAGCACCGAATATAAAATACCTACCAAAACACGATGCTCAGCCTCCTAGGCCTTTGTCTCGTTCGAATAACAAACGCAAATTATTTCACAACGGTTTATTAGGTAAGGGTTTTCATAAACATAAACATTTTCATAAAAAAGGATTTTCATAAACGGACTTAGCTATACCGTTGGGGAATCTGCCCCTTGTTCCTACTCACTACGAAGTGTTCGATGATCATCTTCATTTAGAAGAGGCACAGTGTTCTTAAAAAAGTTCTTATTTTTTGGATGGTCACGAAGAAGAAAAAACATTTTAATTCATCATCCGAATCCGAAACTTCATGAGAATCGTCAAAAGGAGTAGGATTAGGATTACCAGAAACCCCCAGATGACAGACCACAGGAGACTACCATAAAATAAACAAAAAATTGATGATAAGCGAAACGATAAGACTATCTGATAAGCGTAATATCCAGTGCGCATGTGCGGAACTGTTGGTCCCGAGAAAATCTCAGAACTGGTAGAACTGATTCTGGACGGTTCCGGATGCTTAACCGAACAGCGGACTGACAGTTCCGAACCAGTTCTGGGCCTAACCGAACGCGCCAAAGGAGGTCGGAACCGTCCCGAACCGTTCGGAATCGTTAGCCGAACAGACCTTAAGTCTCCTGTAATTTTGGGAGACAATCAAAATTTTTGATTTCAAAATTAACCGGGAAAACGGACGTGAAGTGGGAACGCTCGCTGATTGGCTGTTCGGATCGCCGTCTCCTCCCAGTGTTGCCTATTGGGACGACGAAATCGTGTTTTCTAAGAGAAAAGTTATCAAACAAAAACAGGGGAAACCTAATTTTCCCCATCTTCCTTTTTCTATCTTTTTCTTCAGTTTTTCGATTTCGAACTTTACTGTTTCGTGAAATTTTGCATCTGGGGACTATAGATTTCTCGATCTCAGCGCTTCAAGCGGCCATAAATGAACTATTCCAGGATGACGTCATTTTCCCGGTTTTTTTAAACATTCGTATTTTCTACAATGTTTTGTTTATTCGTAAATTAGGAAGTTCGGGCTGAAAGTTTGCCTTAGGAGATTTTTCGAGGTGCTGAATCCGATTTTGGGGTCAAAAATAGGAAATTCCGACATGGTGAAATTCCTCAATGCGAATGGCTCCCTAGACTAAATCGCTCCCTCTCCTCAACTCGCTTGCAATCATTAGTTCGTCTACACACAATCTCTGTCGTTGAATTTTAATTTTGTAAAACTGATAAAACTACAATTCAAACAAAATGAACTTACTTGTAGCTTGCAGTTGTAACGAGGATAGCATGAAATAATGTGACGATGATCGAGTGGTATATCGAGTTTCCCGACACGATGAGAGCTATGAGAAACCCGACCACCGTCGACGTCCATTTTTTGGCTACAGGATCGCGGATTTGCCGAAAAAAGCTACCAAATCCTAGAGAAAAGAACAATAAAGAGAGATAAACGATGTCGTCCCAATCCATGGCATCTACGAAGGAGAATCACCAGTTCGCAAGATTCAGGTTCAGGCGAGCACTACGGACCGTTCGAAAAGGCGTTTTTTACCATTACCTTCGAACAAGATTCAATGAAGAGATCGTTATTAACTTTGAATACAATTTACAACCTTCAACCGATTTCCCACCACCGTTTCCTGGAGCCCGTTCCTCTTCTGTGCTCTACGCAACACGACTCACGAAAACTTTCTTGAAAGAATTCCCTTATCAACAGAATAACATGCTTATCTCCACCAAGGCGACGAGTTGAAGTTTGACTCGTTTGTGTCTGCTCCAAAAAGCCATGGAAGAAGCGATAAGGAGAGGGGGGGAGAGAAAACCAAAATCTACTTATTTGTGATTTTTTCTAGTGGATTTGTAAATATTTTATTTTATTTTTTTTGTTTTATAGATATTTTTCTGGTAAATAGAAAAAGTGTTTACGAATAAAAATGAAAATGATGTCTAAATCATGGAGAAGGCATCACTGGGGCGTGGGACGCAGACATCTTGTTTTATGTTTGTCAGCTACTTGTTTTCTGGGCTTCTTCCGTTCGTCGTTCTGTCTATTTTCGTGGATTTATAGATTTCAGTGACTATCCGTGCTTGAGGTTATTCCTGCAAGATATAAGAGATTCTCTCAGTGAACAGACTTTTTCTAAACATGGCTGTAGCGATGAAAGGTGTACCTGGGCTTCCGCCTCCAGCCAACCCGGTCGGGTGGCCTCGGAGGTCGTCGACGGGCAGCAATTTCGATCCGAAACCGAGCCCCCTCATGACTATAAACCGACCAATTAACCTGTAAGTAATCTTAGAATTAAGTAGTAACTATTTTGGTAATTGAATAATTTAGTTAGATTCATACTGAGAAAATGTTGGTTCCAGATCATGTTGGGTTTTACGTTGTTTCACTTGAGCCGAGGCTCTCCCTGACTGCAACGCGATGAGATAATTACCTCTTACTAAATACTAATAACAATAAATATAATAATCACTCTTTTGCCATGTTAACAATATTAAGCATCAAATGAAACCTCTCAACAAATATCCAATCTGTAAGGAATGCAATGATTGTAGCACAGACAGTGGAGCACACTTACAGCATGCACTGAATATCGAAATACTATTATGAATGTCTTTGACGGAGAACAGATGTACCTACTACAATACGTGAGACTTGGACTAACAGACACGGACAGGCTATTGAAACCACTGAGTACCTACACTACATTGCAAGAAAGCGTGAGCATCAATTTAAAATTCAGGGAAAGTTCAGTACATGGTGAAGAATAAAAACGATAAAACGTCCGCCAAGTGGGTGTGGCACATAGCTTCCTCGTATACATAACCCGATTATATAGATCAGCGGTTCCCAACTGGGGGTCCGCGAGGTATGGCTGAGGGGTCCTTAGGATATACAAAATTTGTATATCCTAAGGACCCTATATTTAATTTAATTAAATATATATTTGCAGCTTCTGAACGTTGACTTCCGCGTCTGGCTTCATATGACAACTAACGCTAGCACACTCTAGTTTGTCTTTATGTATTTCAGAGATGTCATTTATTGCTATATTGTTAGTTATTTATTGCTAGTGCTCACAGAGTACTGGAGACAAGTTAGTGCTAGTGGAGTTTGCTAGTGCTAGTGCGGTCCCTGACCGAGTTGTTTACATGTGTGATTTTGTGCAACATTTTAGTGGTTGAAATGCTTTGTTTTTCACGGAAAGTTGATTACGCGTACGTTATGGACCGTTGGTTAAAATGTGGATCGTTAGAACGGCCTAGGCATACAGACGAAGAACTATAAATTGCTTTCGATGTTAAAGTTAATAAGTCAGTGAGTGACTCTCGAACCGAACTTGCTAGTATCTCTTGAACCCAACTCGTCGGCGTCTCTTGAACCTTGTAAATACTCTGTTTTTCACAAATAAATCCTAAGTTTTATAGCATTAGTTTGATTAATTTTTTCACATATTTCGGTTCTTTTTAGGTAAATTTAGATAGTGGGGGTCCTCGTCATTGTTGTACCTTGATGAAGAGGTCCTTGGAAAAATTTAGTTGGGAACCGCTGATATAGATGTTCCGATGCATAGTAGTTAATCTCAAAACACCAATCTCTAAGTACCTTCCACTACCCTCATAGGGGACCATCTACACGCTAATCTGGACAATCCTAAAAAATTTCATCAAATTCGGATAAAAAATTGAGTGAGTAGTGTTCTATCAGTGGCTCGACTTCGGTCTTCTAGTGTCTTCCCCCCTCTACCCCTCACTACCACTCCTAATGAGTTGGGTCCCCTCCCCAGTCTTATTCCCGATCTCGAGCTACTGACGTCTCCTCGCTCCATTCTCTATTCCTCAAACTATTGTGTGTTTATTCAATTTCCCCCACTCCCCTAGTTTGCTCAGTGGTCCTACTAGTACAAGTAGATTCTACTATAAACACACAATAGTTAGAGGAATAGAGAATGGAGCGAGGAGACGTCAGTAGCTAGCTCACATACCTACATCTGATGTATGTGATTGGATCAAAAAAATACTTGGCGTCGGCTGGGATTCGAACCCGAGACCCCTATGCGCTACCCTCTGAGCTATTGAGGCCTAGTAATGTAATGAATAGGATTTGAGATTCTCACAGGGGACCATCCCTCTATGAGAAAGCATTCTCTATGATTTTCATAGGGGACCATCTAAACACTAATCTGTAACATCCCCGAAAATTTCAGTGAAATCATATTGAAAATGTGGAAGTTATGGCTGTTACGAGGAATTCAAGTTTTCGCATGCGCAGTCGCTTCTATCAATCCTGGGATGATGATTTTCATAAGGGATCATCTACAACCTAATCCACGCAATCCCTGAAAATTTCATCGAAATCGGGTGGAAAATGTGGAAGTTATGGCCGTTACAAGGAAATGAGGAATTTCACCATGTCGGAATTTTCTATTTTTGACCCCAAAATCGGATTCAGCACCTCTAAAAACCCCCTAAGGCAAACTTTCAGCCAGAACTTCCTAATTTACGAATAAACAAAACAGTGTAAAAAATATGAATGTTTAAAAAAACCGGGAAAATGACGTCATGCTGGAATAGTTCATTTATGGCCGCTCGAAGAGCTGAGATCGAGAAATCCATAGTCCCCAGATGCAAAATTTCATGAAACAGTAAAGTTTGAAATCGAAAAACAGAAGAAAAAAATAGAAAAAGCGAGATGGGGAAAATTAGGTTTCCTCTGTTTTTGTTTGATAACTTTTCTCTTAGAAAACACGATTTCGTCGTCCCAATGGGCAACACTGGGAGGAGACGGCGATCCGAACAGCCCAATCAGCGAGCGTTCCCGCTGCACGTCTGTTTTCCCGGTTAGTTTTGAAATTATAAATTTTGACTGTCTCCCAAAAATAACAGGAGACTTATTATCCGAAATCAGCCCGATTTTCATCTATCCCACACCATTAACTATTCAGGAAAAATGCAAACAGAAATCGGTGAAATTCCTCATTCACGTTTGCGCATGCGCAGTCGCTTCTATCAGTTGAGATGATGATTTTCATTAGGGACCATCTACAATTTAATCCACATAATCCCTGAAAATGTCATAGAAATCGGACAATAACTTCGTATAGTTATGCGCGTTACAAGGATTTCATGACAGACAGACTCACAGACACGGAACCAAAATTGTTCAGAAAGGTCTGAAACGCAAAACGCGAGTGAAAATTTTGACCACCATTTTGAAGTGGTGGTTTCTCTCTACTGATCCAAATTTCGATGATTTTAACGTTCATTTCTACTTTTTCAAACAGTCGAACGTGAAAACAAGCCTTTGAAGTGGTTATTTCTCTCGAGTAAAAGTTTCGTTTCGTATGTATTATGTATTAGGCCTTTATCATCATGCCTTGAATGACTGTATTTATTTATTGTTGCTATATGTTTGAGTTCTCTACTAGGTACTCTTTACTAGTGACAACTTCTATATGTAGGTTAAGCGTTATTTCTTGTTGTGTAATCTGAGGCTTTAAATGTGTGAGTTTGTGGCACTAGAAGCAAATTTTCAAAATTTCTCAAGATTCCCTCCACATGGTTTGCAGAACATTTTGACATTTTCATGTCTTTCATATGGCACATAAAAAAAAATCGTCACGAAATTTGATGCAACGAAATAGACCTTTTGCCGAATGGCGGTCCTGACGTCATTGTAACCACTTATCAACTCCCCGTGTGCAGGTTATGTGTTTCATTGATTTGCTTTTCACCGATTCCCTGTCTGTTTTATACCTCCTACTCCTGATTTTCGTTCGATTTCTATTTTTCAACACTTTTTCAACCGTTCGTAGCAACGCCAATGTAATATTATTGATTTTTGACTCGGCTTGGACATTGACTTTCGTTTTGGACCCGATACTTACGTGTTTTTGTGAAATGACTTTCAACTCTGCTTATGCATTGACTTCCGTTTTGGACCTGATTAGTATGTTTTTGTGAAGTGGCTTTCGACTCGGCTTGGACATTGACGATCATCATGGCTTTAAAGGTCCCTTTCAAGATGATAAAACTTGATGAGAAAGATATACCTGGAGGGATACTACCCAACATTGAGGTAAGTGCCAATTCGGTAGTGGCACTTGGAAGATTCCTGACAGTTCGAGGGCTCAAGGTTCCACTATCAGTACGGAAGCCTGAGTTAGTTGAGCTCGTGACAGGTGTGATTAAAAGCAATAAGCCAATTGACCCTTCCGTCGATCGTGGGAAGTGGCTAACTGCCTATGCCGTGGACAACAGAAGAAGCTGCCTCAATGAAGCCCACAGCAGTCATAATTTGGATGCTTTTCCAGTGGCTGGATGGAAGAGTTTTCCCTCGATTCTTATTCCAGATCAGTTCCACTATGGGCTCATTTAGAAACATATTGTTCAAACGAATGAAGTGGAGGATGACGAGGAATCAAGGGAGTTTGAAGAAACCCAACATCCTGTGCCATCAACTGCCAAACCGTTACGAAGGGGCCGACAATATTTGCACAAATTTGTCCAATTTGGTTAAGCAATATCGATTTTACAGTTTTTTTCCAGAATATTGCTGAGGAATATTGCTAACTTCAGTCCGGTATAACTTTACTTTGAAGATCGTAGCTTACAAACAACTTTGAGGCACATACCTGTCGTCTGTTCTTCTGCAACGAGCCATCCACCGTTTAACGATTTTACATCTAGAACATCTACTCACATGTAGGGATTCTTCCGAATAACTCCAAGTCAAAATGTTATTCCTCAATAACAAACACGGTTGAGGAAATCTATAAAATCGGGTCATTGGGTCGTATCCTGGGGCTCCTTTTTTTTCGGAGCTGTTGCAGACCCCAAAACAGCAAAAAAAATTTCCCCCAAGACTTATCCCGAGGTAAACTTGAAAAATCAAAGCACAAAAATATGAAACTCGGCAAAAAAAGGTATAATAGGTAGCTAAAACTACACAGAAACTAACGAGTCAACAGAAAACTGACGTAAACAAAAAGCATCTAACACAACACCTTCTCTCAGGATAACCTAAACGTTAGCGTTACCCCGACGCGAAAATCCATTCGGCAAAAGGTCTATTTGATGCGACGAAATTTGTCCCAAGTCGCCACAATGATGATTATGACCATCAGAAGTGAAGTTGTTAGGTACTTTACAGGTAGGTACTTTACAGTTAGGTAGGTACTTTACAGTTTGATATTACCAGATCAGCTGAGTCGAAAATTGAGCTCCCAGATCAGCTGAGCCAAAAATCGAGCTCCCAGATCAGCTGAGTCGAAAATTGAGCTCCCAGATCAGCTGAGCCAAAAATCGAGCTCCCAGATCAGCTGAGTCGAAACTCGAGCTCCCAGATCAGCTGAGTCGAAAATTGAGCTCCCAGATCAGCTGAGCCAAAAATCGAGCTCCCAGATCAGCTGAGTCGAAAAATCGAGCTCCCAGATCAGCTGAGTCGAAATTCGAGCTCCCAGATCAGCTGAGTCGAAAATCGAGCTCCCAGATCAGCTGAGTCGAAAATCGAGCTCCCAGATGTCTCGGGAGGGGAGGGGGGGGGGGGGGGCATGAAAATGTTTCAATGTGTTGCAGACTCGTATGCAAGCGTTTTCAAGTTCATTTTCCAATCGAGTGTGAAGCGATTAGTTCTTTCTAATAAACTTGATTTTTCAACTCCATCATTAAATGTTTGTTATACCTTTCAGTACATTTGTGTTGTGGGGAGGTATAAAAAATGCTGAGGTGATACTTTTAATATGGATCATTCATCGTCCAGGAATGGATCTTTATAATGATTGATCGGATCATCTACCTGGAATGGATCCTTTTAATAATTGATTGTTACGAATTACAGGTACCCACTCACGAATTACACTTTCGGAGCGAAGGAGCCTCTGTTTGAGAAAGACCCGTCTGTCCCAGCGAGGTTCCAGAGGATGAGAGACGAGTTCGACAAGATCGGGATGCGACGGTCGGTGGAGGGAGTGCTGCTGGTCCACGAGCACGGACTCCCCAACGTGCTGCTGCTCCAGCTGGGCACCACATTCTTCAAGCTGCCTGGCGGTGAACTCAACCCTGGCGAGGACGAGGTCGAAGGCCTCAAACGACTATTGACCGAGGTTAGTTCTCTCCCAGAAATGGACCAACCCTCGGACTATTCCCTACTAATTCTTCCGAGTCTACCAAGGTAGTGGAAGCTTTGTTTTACTTTTGAAGGTTGAAAAAAAGTTCTCCAAAATCGAATTTTCCACTCTTGTTTTACGTTTCGGACCTTCCTGAACCATTCTGGTTCCTTGTCTGTCATGAAATCCCTGCCACAGTTTCAACTTCTACTATTCTCTTCCGATATTGATGAAATTTTCAGGGGTTGTGGATTGGCATGTAGATGGTCCTCTATGAATATCATTACCCCCGGACTGATAGTAGCCACTACGCATGTGCAAACGTGAAATCCTTGTCACAGCCATAACTAAACAATTCTCATCCGCTTTTGACGAGATTTTCGGGGATTATGCAGGATGACGCAGATTATCAGATTATGTAGATGGTCCCCTATGAAAACCTTCGCCCCCGGACTGATAGTAGCTGCTGCGCATCCGCAAACGTGAAATACTCGCCACTGCCATAACTTCTACGTTTCTCACCCGATTTAGATGACATTTTCGGGGATTATGCGGGTTGGCGTGTGTTGTATGGATGGGTATCTATACTCAATATTTCAAAATATCGATACTTTTGGATCCGATATTTCTAAATATCGAATATCGATACAGTTCTCGCGGAAAATTCAACATAATGGCTAAAAAATGAAGAAGGTAGAAAGGCTTTTGGGTCATTAATCTTTGGTTGCACAAATAACGTTTATATCATGGAGGAAATCACTCTGCTTGGACTCTTGATAGTGAAAAATTAATAACGTTGTTAAATTACGTATATTGTATAGGGCTTGCCCGTTCCAAATATTTTTCCGTTCGTTTTTCCCCAATTCAGCCTGTTTTGGTTTGGATAGGAGGACCACCTACTACTTATCTGAAAGATATCTCCTTGAATTAACCCAATTTTGGTTTATTATTTCTAATAATAAGCCTATGTGATCGTATCGCAAAAAAAAATTTATAACCCCCCCTCAAACTTTGTCACTTTACGTTTCAAGGTGCGTAGAATCCAAATTTGCAATGTCCGTCCGCCGTCCGGGCCATAAAAGGCCTTAGAATCGGTCTAAAAAACCCGTTCTTTTGCACATAGACTCCATTTGGGGTCTAGTTGGTCCTAACGTCGAACTATTCCGATCGCTTAATTCGTATAGAAGTTATGGGCAAATAACCGGCCAAAAATGGCTGAATCGGCCACTTAGAATTGACCGATTTCGATGAAATTTGGTATGTAGGCTCCATTTGGGGTCTAGTCGTGCCCCGAAGATTTTGGTTAATGTAGGTTACGTCTAAGGGTTCCAAAATGAATTTTGAAAACGCCCTAACTCAAAAAATTTTGATATAAAGGTATTGTTTTTCCTTCAATTTAGGATTCTATAGATTTTTCAATATTTTTTGAGACCACCCGGAGCTCTGTAGGACAAACCGTTCGCTCTCTACGAGAATTTAAGATTTGGATGTACGATAAATCAGAAACACGAGTGTGAATCGCTAAAGAGGCCTAATCTCCGTTCAAATTATAGCTGACCGAAATACGATCGATGTTTTTCTTCATGTTGGATGGTTGGTGGCTTTGCAGACGAGTGATCTATAGAAAAATAATAAACCATTGTGTAATAATTTGCAGCGTTTTTGTAATACAATCCCACCTCGCTTTACTATTAAATCACACCTTCACAATTAAGTCTATTAGAAAGAACTAAACGCTTCACACTCGATTCGAAATCATAAACTCAATTTTAAATGCTTGCATACGAGTCTGCAACACATTGGGACATTTTCATGTCAACCACTACACAACAAGGTAGTGAAGTAAGGTTGTTAGTTCAACCCAAGCATCAAAGTTTTCGTGACGATTATTCAATTCATGTGCCAAAGCAAAATGTCAAGGTTGTTGATTGTCCTCTACGCAACACAGTGAGTCTATTTTATTGACATTTTGTTTATTGGTCGCGTGAGCAAGATTTGCTTAGTGTTCGTGACGATTTTTCAGTTCATGCGCCAAAGCAAAGACATGAAAATGTCAAAAAATTATTTTTCTTGAGAATATTGGATAATATTGATAGTTTGTGACACTAAAGTATCGATATTCAATATTTTTAAATATCGATACTCATGCCCAACAATACTTGGGATATCGATACGATACAGTGTCTATATACATAAAACGCCAACTGTACGTATGCCCACCGCCATTCAGGAGGGGTTGGAGAGGTCGTGGGAGTGGGGAGAGTTGGCGGAATCAGAGACGGGAGGAGTCGGAGGGAGTGGGTGGCGGAGAGTCAGAGGAATCGTTTTTGCCTACTTTTAGTAGGCTTTTCAGCTAGTCGATACATAATATCGGTCCATCTTAAAACGATCATTCAATGGTTTCGGACTGGGTACGGTCAACCTGACTGCCAAACCCACATCATCGTTCTGTGCTGGTGTGATCCATCCCTTACCTTGAACGGTTTCGATCTGGTCAACCTAGTCTCTCCAACAGTCAACCTCCTTTCTTAGTCAGCATCAAATTTTGCCAATTTTACTACATTTACTTTTCGAATGCAAAGTCAGAATAGAGTCTTACCAGAGAAAATAAGGAAATTTACTTTTAGAACGACCCTTGTGTAACATTGTTACAGCAGATTAACCAACAATTGTACCGACATTAACTTTTCTTCTTCAATTTTGTTTCTTTGCAGACTCTGGGAAGACAGGATGGCGTTAAACAAGACTGGCTCATCGAAGATACCATCGGGAACTGGTGGAGACCCAACTTCGAGCCCCCGCTGTACCCCTACATCCCTCCTCACATAACCAAACCCAAAGAGCATCGACGTCTCTTCCTAGTTCAATTGGCTGAAAAAGGTACGTTTCCTTCTCCTCCTATGTGTTCTCGGTGTGTTCTACGTCAGCTATCATACGGTACATTAATTGAGTCTCATCTCCCTATAGTTCGAATCTCATTTGAATTCAATATGGGTGTTTCATCACTAATTCGACTGAAGTTTTCGACTGGAAATGACATCCGTTTGTGAATTTAGTTATTCTCTTAACAGAGTCCAGTCAAATTGTCACCCAAGAGGGGAGTCTCCTTGCATGGTCGAGGGTACTGGGTTTCTTTCCTGATGATGCCGCAATGTGTTATTCAAGTTTTCGACCTCGAAATTTACCTGCGTCATGTTCAAATACTCGAAAAACCTCGATATTTTTGGCTTTTAACTTTGAAACGGTCCATCCTATCAAAAAAAGTCACTGTAACGAATTGAAAAAGACAAAATTCAAGTAAGATAGTAAGATACAACAAAAGATAAGTAATCCATGCATCCCTGGGGGCGTCCCTTTGGATAAGGGAAAGTTCAATTTCAGCCAGTAAGCGAAAAAACAAAGGGTTGGAAGTTTTCGCATAGTACTTTCCAAATGATGGGGGATTGTCAGGGATCGTACCAAGGTTCTAGCGAACGTAGAAAAGGAAAGGTTCTAAGAGTTATTGATGACGTGCTGGCTTATAATTTTAAATGAAATAATTTTGAATTTGTGGAAAGTTCCCCCTCTACCCTTCCTTCTTAACCCTCCAGTGGTAGACCTAATCTCATCTCGCAAAAGGTAGACCCAGGAGCGCGGCGCTCTTTCGGTACTTCCTCCCGAAAAAATCAATATTCATCATATTTTTTAATTGTTTTTGGTCAGAGTGAGATACGCAACTCATCTTCTGGTGTATCTAAAAATGTTCAATGAAAAACATTTTGGTAATAAAGTTTTTTTTATTGAACTCAGAAATAGGTATTGGTAAAAATAGGTTTTGCTCAACTCTGAAATACAAATAACTGAGCAATCAAAATTTAACTAATCAAAGCCGTTTCAGTCAGATTTACGTTCTGCCATATCGTCAGAATCTTCCTCAGATCACTGAAGCCATTTCTTGGGGTCAGAAGAGTGCTCAGACATAAGAGCGATCTGACACATTCATGTTTTAGTGCAAGAAGCCGATTCATACCAACCCTGAGCGGGTTTAGGGGAAGAGAGGAGGGTACGGTCCTGCGTAGAGGTAGTTTCTAGGAGGGAACTGTGAATCACAGCCCTCAGGATAGCCACTGTGGACCACAGTATTCGAACAAAGGGCTGAAGGAGCGCCGCGCTCCGGGGTCTACCAGTGAAGGGTTAATGGGGAATTTGCCTCATATTTTTTCGAAAGCGGGTTTACTGATATGGAAGAAAACGATAGTGTGTTGCTCGAAAAAGCATCCAAACAATTTAGAGAATTTTGGGAAGATGGAAATTTGAAATCTTGCGGGAATCTGTATGGGGGCAGCCATGTTGTGACGTATCTGCTTGCCTAACCTATCTGATTCTATTGCTCGGTGATCCCATTCCCACTTTAACCTCTCTGGGGTTATCTGCAGGAAGGTTATGTAAACAAATACTATACGTGAGACAGTGTCAATTCAAGTGTATTTAGTCGTGATTATGGTTGGGGGTGTTACCAAAAATTTCTTCTCAAATTGCCTTGGTATATTTCTTTCGATGGTCTCCAGCGACCCAAATAAGAAAGATAGAATAGAAATCAAAAAATATACAAAGTGTACCAAGTAACGAGTCGATTCTACAACTAATTTGCAACAAAAATTGTCAATTAGCAATTGTTTTTAAAAGGTCTCGTTTTCGAGTTATCTTAATTTTAAACTTTTTTTCCGTGATTTTGACCTTACGTCTTTTAATCGGTCATAACTCCTTTAATTAGCTGTGATAATTACAATTTGAGGTCACCGTTGAAAAGAGCATTAAATTTCCTAGCGAACAGGCCCCTTACCTTTATTTTGAGTCAAGTTTTAAGACATGAAAAAGCCCTCTAAAAACAGAAATGTACGCAATTTTGAGAACCTCGAATTTTTTTAATTGTAAATTGAACTACGAGAACCAGTGTTTTTTCAAGATGAAAGAATAGTAAAAACTGCGCCAAAATCTCAGCTTTTCAATGGTATAATTACAAATTATTTTACAACCAAATTTAGGGGAGAAGTTTGTGTTTGAACGCGGAAAATCGAGCATTTTTTCGACGAAATCAGCGCCCACTCCCATCGTCCGACTCCTCAGATCGTCTAGGCAGAGCGCTGATTTCTTTGAAAAAATGCACGTTTTTCCGCGCTCAAACACAAATTTCTCCCCTCATTTCGGTTGTAAAATATTTTGTAATTATACCATCGAAAAACTGAGATTTTGGCGCAGTTTTTACTGTTCTTGCATCTCGAAAAAATGTTGGACCTCATCGTTCAATTTGCGAATGAAAAAATTCGAGGTTTCCCAAATTACGTACAATTTTCTTTTCAGAGGGCTTTTTCATGTCTTTTTGGTTGTAAAATATTTTGTAATTATACCATCGAAAAACTGAGATTTTGGCGCAGTTTTTACTGTTCTTGCATCTCGAAAAAATATTGGTTCTCATAGTTCAATTTGCGATTGAAAAAATTCGAGGTTTCCCAAATCACGTACAATTTTCTTTTCAGAGGGCTTTTTCATCTCTTAAACCTTGACTCAAAATAAAGGTAAGGGGCCTGTTCGCTAGGAAATTTAATGCTCTTTTCAACGGTGACCTCAAATTGTAATTATCACAGCTAATTAAAGGAGTTATGACCGATTAAAAGACGTAAGGTCAAAATCACCAGAAAAAAGTTTAAAATTAAGATAACTCGAAAACGTGGCCTTTTAAAAACAATTGCTAGTTGACATTTTTTGTTGCAAATTAGTTGTAGAATCTACTCGTGTATGGCAGACCAGTTAAGCTTACACCCTGTATAAGTTGAGAAAACAAAGTCTCACCAACTTCGACTAGAGGGTGGGGGACGACTCCATGGATTCCTCCATGAAGCGAATAGTCTGCGGGTGAACAAACTGGATACAGAGTTGGACCTGAGGAGAGACACGCACGATTGAAAGGCAATTAAGGGACTGGTTCTCCCCATAGAGGTAGAAGGTAGAGAGGAAACGGCCTATACCTGTTGGGGTTTGGTCGGGAAATGAAAGTGAAAGTTCGCCAGGACCAACAAATAGGAGGCACACTTACCCTCTAATTCTGTGTCAAAAGATAGGAGGAATGTTTTTGAAATACAATAGGTCGGGGAACAGGGGCCTCTTATCGAAAAACACCGAAATTAACGTGAAAGAGCACCAAAAAATCTATAGAATCATGCGCATATCATGGAGCTACGTTGGAATATGGCATTACAGGGGCTGGAAGTAAAAACGGATTTTTTGCAGCACAATATTTTGCCTTGTTGGAATTCAACATTCCATTTTCAAATAAAGTATGCTGTCATGTATCAAAAGAAGCTTTTAATTACTCCCTTTAATGTGTGCTTTGTGGAATTTGAAGACATTTGTGTTCAGAGTAGAACAACCTGTTCAAAAATGAATAAACCATATATTTTCCAATAGAAGCACACATTAAAGGAAGTAATTAGAAGCTTCTTTTGATACATGATGTCATGCTTTATTTGAAAATGGAATGTTGAATTCCAACAAGGCAAAATATTGGGCTGCAAAAAATCCGTTTTTACTTCCAGCCCCTGTAATGCCATATTCCAACTATTGAATCATCAAAAAGTAACTTCCCTCGACCGGGGATAGATCTCCTATCATTCCGATTCTGAATCGGAGCTCCTAACACATGAGCTAAGGAAGATAATGGACAGAAATGCGAAGAGGTCGCTGATCACAACACAACGTAGCTCCACGATATGCACATGAATGTAGTTTTTTGATGCTCTTTCACGTTTATTTCGGTTTGTTTTTCGATTGGAGGTTCCTGTTCCGACCTATTGTATTTCAAAAACATTCCTCCTATCTTTTGACACAGAATGGGGTATTTTAGTGGGTCGGAAATTCAGGTGTTGACCTCAAATTTGGATTCAGCACCCTTAAAAATCTATATACTACAACTTTAAGCCCAATGATACTATAACATGTGGGAGAAAAATTAATTAAAGAGATCGCCAGTAGTGTATAAAATGAGAGTTCTGGGACAGCAAATGGGGCGACCCCTACAACTTCCCCATGCAGTATTGAAATTTTCCGATAGACTACAGAAAAAAAAACTAGATTTTCTCTAGAGCCTGCCAATACTCCATTTAACGTCTAGCGGCCTCAAAACTCCAACATTCTATGAAAAAAGGTCCATTAGGGGCGAGTCAACTTTCCGCTTCCACTACGACTTAAAGTCTAAAAAATCCGATGACTGGTACGATAATTGTTACTCTTTTAAATCTCACCCCTACAGCCTGAATTCTGCATACTATATATGAAGGCACTACGACTTAAAGTCTAAAAATCCGACGACTGGTACGATAATTGTTACTCTTTTAACTCTCACCCCTACAGCCTGAATTCTGCATACTATATATGAAGGCAACGAGGATTTGTCCTCAGATCGTAATTCTGTATATTTCACTGAAGGGGGCAACTTTCCATCTGAACTCAGATCGTATTAAAATTACACTTTTCGTAAAAATTTTCGTCAAAAGTCAATTCTGAGATATCCATAGCGTATAAGTCAATGAAATGAAAGTTATCGATAACAGTTAGTTCTACTCAATTAATGCAACATAAAAGCCTAATCCGATAAATGAAGTTCATTTACGACTAGTTCCGTAAATCGTGCACGTTCTAAGTAGGTTCTTAGGAATATCTATACCTACCTAGTATCATGGAGACTCTTAAAAGTATTTGTTACCGGAAATTACAAAATCATATTTTCCATCTTGGTACATTAGCATCTCCATACACAAAGTCCTCCGGTAAACACAATAGTTTGCTTATATATTCAACTAATGACGGTTCTCAATATTCTTATTACGCAATTAGAATACAGCACATGAATCTACAAAGTGCTATTAAAAAGTTCAAGTTAAAGCATCCATTAGCAACTCTTGTATACCAAAAACGAAAAGATCCAAACACTGTTAAGCTATTAAATTTGTTATGCGAACGACATGCGAATCGTATAACAAGAAAACGTTCATACTTCAAAACAGATTTGACTAAAAGTGAATTGACGAAATTGCTTGACACTATTTACGCTGAGTTGATTAACTCATAGAGTTTTATAGAGAATTATAGAGACTTACAGAGAATTATAGAGTTTACTTGTAATTTTGATTTTATTTTTTGAACTTTTGCACCTTTTGCCAAATACTATATGGAAACTTACGACTACCTAACTATCAATAGCCAGTATACATGATGGACGTGAAACGAGCACTAGAAACGAAAAAAATTGAGGAAAAGCTGATACAAACGTACAAGAGAGCTTTAGATCGTGTAGATGAAGAGCAACGACAAACTGAGAAAAAATTCAAACCTCTTACTGATGCAATAGAAAAACAAACGACGAAACCCGTTACAGATGCCCTTGAAACGTTGACAAAAGCCGTTGATGATGGTCTAGTTAAACCGGTATCTACAGCATTGACTCAGTTGCAAGCTCGTAAGACTGTTGGCGAATTACCATCGGCAAATCTTCCTTCTGTATTGGAAACTGTTGACGAATTACAATCGAAAGAAGGAGAACTACAATCGAAAGAAGAAGAATTACAAGCGGAAGAAAAAGAAACTTTCGACGATAGTATCGTGACGAATATACCAGCCAATTCGATCGCACAAACACCAACTTACGGTATTAAAGCAAAACACTACTTGGTCAATTTGAATGACCCTAGTTTCGGGTTGAACATGTTCACTTCTAGAGATGGCAAAACGTTCTTTATGATTGGTAACAAAGTAGTTGAAATTCAACAGGACGATTTGATTGTTGATGGTCAAAAGTTTGAAGGTACACGGGGCTTGTGGCGCTTATTAACGTACAACGCTCCACCGCAACCCGATGCTTATACGAAAAAAGATCTTGAATCTTACCGAAAACTATTAATCATGAGTGATGCAATGTATCAGGGCAACGATAAAAATAGAAAAAATCCGAAATCGAGTTCAGGTGAGAAATGGAAGAGTCTCATTAAAAATATATGGGCATCGCTAAAATCGGGCGAAGGTATTGTCCGTCACAATCCCAATAGTAGAAAAGAACTATGGATTTCGAGAGATTTGAAACAAGTTTTGGACCGTGTAAATTTCATACATAGCGAAGAAATTGCCGGCAACAATAGCTTTCACAATGACAAAATGTCGCTAATCAACTACATCAGTAACACGTTAGAAGAAATTGTTGATACGCCCGAGGGTATTGTGCAAATAGCGAACCACATCCAAATACTTCCTAAAGCTGGTTCGGGTATCTTCAACGAAATTCTGAATCGCCTACCTATCGAGTTACATGCTCCAGGCTATAAATTCCTTGGGCCAGGTACGAAATTAGATGAACGTCTTCAACGCGGCGACAAACCTAAAAATAAGTTGGACCAAGCTGCAATGGAACACGACATTTGGTACAGAGATCATGAAAATACTCGAGATAGACATGTCGCTGATAAAGTGTTGGAGGATAAAGCTTGGGATCGAATCACTTCAAAAGATGCAGATATCAATGAAAGATTGTGGGCAACAGCTACGAGTCTAGGAATGAAAGCTAAACGGTATTTGGGAATGGGAATCGACGACGAAGAACCAAGTCTAAAATGTAAATTTGTATGAATACCTTATTAAAAGTTTTGTTTGCAAGTCGTATGGAAAGATCACTTGATACACTGATATAGATAGATAGAGAGAGAGAGAGAGATTGATAGAGAGAGAGAGAGATGGAAACTTTTGAGGTATCACTGACTCCGGGTCAAGGTAATAAAATTAGACGAGCATACAAGAAGAGAGGCGACGTCAGCATTCTATTATCTGCGCAACAACTACAGGGTAAAGAAGGAAAAGATAAAATTTTAGTCACTTCAGTTCAAGCAAAAGATATTGAAAAAGCGATTCGTAAAAAGAAAGGAGTTCGACTGTATTTGACGTTTAATCAGCTAAATCAAATCAAGCAGGGTGGCTTTTTGCCTTTGGTATTTGCCGGACTTGCGGCATTAGGTACTTTGCTAGGTGGTGCATCAGCTGTAGCGAATTCCGTTATTGACAAAAGAGCAAAGGATCGCGAATTGGATGAGGTGATTCGGCACAATAGAGCAATTGAAGGTAGCCGAATAAATAGTAAAAAAAAATTACTCCGTTGACAAATTTCGATATAATTGAAATCGTTAAAAAGTTGAAAATTACCAATTTCTGTGGCGTATTCATGAGAGATGAAATCGGAACTCAAACCTCACCGGGACTAATTGAATGCGGTATTTTGAATTTGAACACGTCTTCACAGCCCGGAAGTCACTGGACTTGTTGGTACAAAAATCCCTCTAGTGATCCGGGGTCTCTAATATATTTCGATAGTTTTGGCAATGCACCACCTCCACTCGAACTCTTCAGATACTTGGGCGAACGAGGCTGGATTTATAATCAGAGTCGAATACAAAATTACAACGACCCACCAATTTGCGGTCACTTGTGTATCATTATGCTATACAGTTTGAGTCGCGGATACTCTTTCCTTGATATAATAAATCGTTTGGAACAAGACAAGTATTACAACTTTCATTTGCTCTCCCAATAGTCTATTGAAACAGAATCCTGAATGTACTCTTGTAGTGACCATGGCTTCCTTTTACGAGAAATACGATAAAGATATCATTTATACGGATTACAAGAGATATGCACCCGTCAGTACTGAACAAATGAACACTCCCGATGGCAAAATAGAATTCAACATTGATTTCACTGAAAGATTCGCTGTACCGAAATTCGAATACTACATTAGTGGAAAGTTGGTACAAAAAGCTAGTAATGCAGACTACGAAACTAAGTCAAATATTAAGCTCACGGATAATTTCGTTGCATACCTCTTTTCTCATATCGTTGTAAGTAAACACGGTCGTACAGTTCAAGAAGTCCTACGTCCAGGAATCACCAGTACAATCAAAAGTATCGTAAGCTATAAAACAAACGATCTTACAAATATCCTACAAAATAATGGCTACGTACCTGAAAATAAAAATAAATTCTGCGTGTCTGGTCAATTATCGCATTTAGGCCTTAGCTTTTTCGAACACGTAAAAATCCCTTTCGACAAAGGCGGTTTCAATATTACATTCACTCGCAACTCGGACAGTCCGTGCATATTCCGCTGGAAATCGAAAAAGACCGACGGTACAGAAGACCCGGCCTCACTGCCTCAGGAAGGACGCATCGTCATCGAAGAATTTTACATACGCGTGCCCATGATTGATTTCGATAAAAACGATAAAGTGCTCATTATGCAAGACTTGACGGAGAAAAAAATCATCAATTGGAATTATAGAAAGTGGCATTGCGTAGAACTTCCCAATATCGGAGGTAAAGATACGATCGAATATAACATGAGTCACTTGTTCACCAAAGGAGTGAGTCCGATCTTTGTAATGGTCGCATTTCAAACACTACCCGCTACGATCGGCGCCGAAGGTCAACTCACAGACAACTCGATCTTGACGCCCATGAATGTTAAAAATATTCACGTGACTATCGACGACGAGTCATACCCCCGTATGCGTCAGGACTTTAACACGGGATACGCTCTCGCGTACAACATGTATTGCGATTATATGAAAACTTGCGTCGGTGGTCATGACGTTCTCTACAGTCCAAACAAGTTTATCACGGACAAGTGCGTATACGTCATTGATACTAGCAAACAGGTAAAGAATATAACGAGCTCGGCTCCAAACATTACTTTGAACGTGGACTTTAGTAGAAGCGTACCAGACAAAACGCACATGTACATTATTGCCGTGTCACAAAGTGCTTTGAAATATGATGTATTGAAAGATGAAGTTGAAAAATGAAATTGAAAAGATGAAGTTGAAAAGATATTCGAAAAAGAAAAAATTTGAAATTTAAAGGTTGAAAAAATTTAAAGTTTACCTAAAGGTTGAAATTTAAAATTTAAAGTTTGAAGGTTGAAAATTCAAAATTTAAAGATCGAAATTTTTAACGTCGGAAATGTTGAAAATTTAAAGATCGAAAATTTAAAAAGACAAAAAATTAAATTTCTTTTTTCAACTCGATTTTTTCAAACTGAATCATATACTTGTCAGATTTCTTCGTCAAATTG
Organism: Apolygus lucorum; assembly: GCA_009739505.2. Taxonomy (NCBI): domain Eukaryota; kingdom Metazoa; phylum Arthropoda; class Insecta; order Hemiptera; family Miridae; genus Apolygus; species Apolygus lucorum. Next base: position 6,288,323 of record CM019171.2, read on the forward strand.
ATACTTATGAATCCGTGATCCGAAACATTCCAAGCCTTACGGCAGATTTTCATAAACTCTTCAAAAGTCATGTCACCCGTAACGAAATCGTCGTAAATATTTTTAGCGTAATGTTTACTTTGCGGAAATATCGATAAAAAGTTGACATTGTTGCGAATGACTTGGCGATTGACCAGATTGTAACATTGAGCGAGATAAATGCATGAAATCCCCCTATGACGACCCTTCATAAAGTACTCTTTCATCGACTTTTGCGAATCAAGCATGCAATCGTCAAACACTACAAGTGAATTGGGCCGACACTCGTTTACAGGTATAATTTCGTTACAATCGTCGAACGTGTAGCACAATTTTCGACCCACCTTTTCTTCTAGGCTATTGTACACTTGAATCAAACGTTGATACAATGGCTGATGCAATGAGCGAGAACTAAAAATGTATAAGGACTCGTACGTTAACCATCCTTTGAAAATGAAATTTATCAAAAGTGTAGTTTTACCGGAATTACTTGCGCCGACGAATATGGCTCGAAATGGATGTGGAAATTTCGGTTCATTTTCGGAATTCTTATTGTCGTATAAAGTGATTGTGTAAGGCATTTTCTTCGTATAAAGTGTCGTATAAAGTGTTTGTCGTATAAATTGTTTGTGTTAGAGTTTCGTCTTCATCAACTCTTCCCTGTAAAACAAACCCTCTACTTCTTCACCTTTCAAATCGTGAATCCTATACACTATTGGATTTGAATAAACAATTTCCTTTACAATAAATATTTCCTTAGTCCAATTCCTTCTATATTTGTTACTAAAATTTTCTTTAAACCTAGTTATTCGTACACGATCGCCCACTTGGAACACTGGACGAAGTATGTTTGACAAAGTATTTTTAACGCGCGTGAGACGTTTCAATACAGTATGAGAATTGGACTGATTGACTTCTGAAGGCTTGAATCCAGTACTAGAGTGCTTCGTATTATTGTAATTTTCAACCAACTCTTGCAACATGTCTATCCAACGAAAATTCTTATTAATCTCGAAACGTACTTTCATTTTTTCATTAAGTGTACGATTGACGCGTTCACAAATTGCTGTTTTGACGAGACTTTGCGTATGATACATTCGTATATTGTGAGGAGATAATACGGTCTTTTGAAAATGTTTATTGACAAACTCGCGTCCCTTATCCGTATGCAGTAATGATGGTGCTGTGTGACTTACCTTGTAAGCATTGTCGATAATCTTGTTGAAGGCGGCTGCAACACTCACTCCGTCTTTTCGCTTTAGCGGTTGCGACCAAAGATATTTGGAAAATGTGTCAATGACGTTAAGCATATAACTAAAGCCGTCATTTTCATTGGTATATTTGTTCATGACTATCAAGTCGGCTTGCCACAAGTCGTCAATACCCATAGTGATTACTTTCCTAGTTTGATGTTTAGTTCTAACGGGACGATGAATCTCGTTTGCTTCAATTTCGTTTTTATTCATTTTTCAGATGCAAATAAACAGTAACACTACCAAAATGTAAATATTGACCTTTGTCACTAGTTAACTCCAAACTAACGCTTTCAATCGTATTGATGTGGCTTTTCAAAGGTACAAAACTCACTACATTTGGAGTTGCAATTATTTCGGGTCCATACATATCTGAGAAACTTGAATGAAATGCATATAGTATGTGTTCTTCATGGTGCAAGTGCGACTCGTTTTTAGTTGGATGAGTGACGAATGAAGGTTTTACTAGGTTACATTTGATTTCTACTATTTTTGGAACAATTAACGGCGCAAATGGAGCAACTAGTACTTTTTTGGCTTCATACGACGAGTCTACAGGAGGTTTTTCAAAACCTAGCAAGTTTCCAAGACCTTCGGATCCTTCGGTTGGAAAAAGTACGATTTCTACAGGTAGCCTCATTTCAACTCGTCCGGTGCTATTGAGTCTTAGGAAGTACTCGTTTCGTTTGAAATTGAATTTTTTCCCTCCCAATTCCTTCTCTATTGCAACGGCTTCCTTGAAAATGTAGTCAAGAATAAGTTGTTCTAGTATCGAAACAGTGTAAAATCCTGGTAGTATTTGTAATTCTCGAAACTCGCCCGGCTGAAATTTACCCGGAATTTTCAAATCGGGAAAAGCCATAGGTAATTGTAGCCGTTCAGTAATGGCTTTATAGAGACCGTTGAAGCTAACTAATCCCAACTTCCATTTAGAGTTTGCATCTAGAGTGAGAGGACGTTCCAGGGGTAAATGTAGCCGTCCATTTTCGGCCGTACCAATTATTTTGAACATGTGCATTTCTGACTACATGACAATGACTTGTGCGCAATTGTAATAAATAGTTGAAATAGAAGTGTGTAGTTGTAATAAGGTATTAAAGTTCAAAAATAAACACTGTATACCGTAACCATTTTTATTGAAATAATATTAATAACCGAATATTGAATCTGTATACCGTAACCATTTCTATTGGACTAACACGCGTAAATATTGATTATTAAATATCGAACCGTAACCATTTCTATTGAACTACACGCGTAAATATTGAACCGTAACCATTTCTATTGATTATCGAATATTACATCTTGTTACCCTTTCTGTCCACGACCCAGCGTATAGTTTCCACGAAATCTTACGCATCCATTGTATCCCGTGACTGTTCCTGTTGACGGCTCAAGAGAACCTCTCTAATGACACTCTCCGCGTAAGCTGCTGATTCTTTATCACTCTCCTCGAAAGCTGCTGTATCTATTACACCTTGTGACTGTTCCTCGTCATCTATTGTACCTTGTGACTGTTCCTCGTCATCTATTGTACTTTGTGACTGTTCTTCGTCATCTATTGTACCTTGTGACTGTTCTTCATCATCTGTTGTATATTGTGACTGTTCTTCGTAATCTATTGTACATTGTGACTGTTCTTCGTCATATATTGTACCTTGTGACTGTTCTTCGTCATCTATTGTGCCTTGTGACTGTTCTTCGTCATCCCATGGTTTCTGGCTTGGATGGATAATGCCTGCATCAATTTGCGCGAACCTGCTTAGTTTATGAAAAGAAGACTCGAGGTGTTCGGACTTTTCAGTCTCCCACACAAGAAAGTGACAAATGCGGCAACGTATGAGAGACATTGTTACTACTGATAGTAACGCAGACGCTGAATCAATCTGGTATACGAAGTAGGAAGCTGGGACGTAGACGAACTATAAGAAAGACACTTGCTGAACCACGGATGCGCAAACACTGAACATTGAGGAAAACTGACCATCGACTGGATCTCTCTCTCTTACGTAACAGGGGATGACGTGTCACGATTGGAAAATTCCGATCACGCGACTCCACCCACTCGATCTCCACGAAATGTATTTTTCATAGTGGAAAAATGCTTTTACGAAACCGGTTACTGCGCATGCGCCGTTCACTCTGAGCTGGGAACGATCATCGTCTACCGGGACAGAATTTCAAATAAAGGTATAAAAATGCGGTGGGTTCTTCACGTGAGTTTATTACGGAAGGTCACGTTGATCGACTTGTTTGTAAAATTATACGGGAAAGATTACTTATATTTTTCTTGAAAGGAAAATGGTTTCCTCTATCATCGTTCTTTATCGAGCTGGGGACTCTTCCATATCATATCCGGCAGAAGTTCAAAAAATAAATGTAAACTCAACTCAAACAACTCAACTCAAATGTAAAAGATAACTCTTTGGTTACACAATTCTTCGTAAATATTGTCAAGCAATTTCGTCAATTCACTTTTTGTCAAATTTGTTTTGAAGTATGAACGATTTCTAGTCATACGAGCCGCATTTTGCTTGTAAAACAGTTCAAATAGGAAACAACTGTCTCGATATTGTTGTTTTTCGTATAAAAGAGTTGCTAATGGATGCTTTACCTTGAACTTTTCAATAGCACTTTGAAGATTCCTGGGCTGTGCTCTAATTACGTAATGAGAATAAAGAGAACCGTCATTAGTTGAATATATAAGCAAACTTTTGTATTTAACAGAGGCTGCTTCCATTCTTTCTCTCCATTCATCAAGTTTCCATTCACATTGAGAATCCATGGTATTCGATATTTCTAAGAGTCTACTTAGAACGTGCAGGTTCTTTTGCTTGTACGCTATGGATATCTCAGAATTGACTTCGGTATCTCGGTATTCCGATGCCGTAGTTAATTAGAACTAACTTTTATCAATAACTTTCGTTATCGTTTCATTTACTTACACGCTGTGGATATCTCGGAATTGAATTTGCGAAAAGTGTAATTTTAATATGATCTGAGTTCAGACGGAAAATTGTCCCTTCCACGTCTCAACCTATAAAAATTCATCATCGTCTGCGTCTTGAAATCTCCAGACGAAAAGTTGAAATCTCCAGACGAAAAGTTGAAATCTCCAGACGAAAAGTTGAAATCTCCAGATGGAAAGTTGCACCCTTCAGTGAAATATACAGAATTACGATCTGAGGACAAATCCCCATTGCCTTCATATATAGTATGCAGATTTCAGATTGTAGGGGTGAGAGTTAAAAGAGTAACAATTATCGTTCCAGTCGTCGGATTTTTAGACTTTAAGTCGTAGTGCCTTCATATATAGTATACAGAATTGAGGCTGTAGGGGTGAGATTTAAAAGAGTAACAATTATCGTACCAGTCATCGGATTTTTTAGACTTTAAGTCGTAGTGGAAGCGGAAAGTTGACTCGCCCCTAATGGACCTTTTTTCATAGAATGTTGGAGTTTTGAGGACGATAGACGTTAAATGGAGTATTGGCAGGCTCTAGAGAAAATCTAGTTTCTTTCTATAGTACTATCGGAAAATTTCAATACTGCATGGGGAAGTTGTAGGGGTCGCCCCATTTGCTGTCCCAGAACTCTCATTTTATACACTACTATCGCCCGTTTGAAAAAAAGGTGGGCCGCCATAAATGCACACATACTATGCCGCGCGTGTGTGTGAGTAGTATTTTGTAGTATCCAAGAGGTCCTCCAAGGGTTTCATCTCTTCTCTGGGCATGGATACTTTTTTCAAAGACAGTTGGCTAGCTACGTCACACCGTTCAAATCTTCATCTTTCCTTAGCTTCTCTGATTTTTTAAAAACATTTTCTTGGCGAACAGACCCGATTACCGTTATTCCTGAGCCATACTCTTTTGAAAAAAATTTTTTTTTTAATTGAAATACCCCATTAGAGGGTAAGTGTACCTCCTATTTTCAGGTCTGGCGAGCGGGGGGTGAACTTTCCCTTTCACTGGCCGACCACAGTCAGACAAAGGCGTTTCCTCTCTACCTTCTACCTCTATGGTTCTCCTCCGATCCATCGAGTTCAACCCCAGGGATGTTTTGACCCCTAAATCCTTTTATCTCTTGGATTCTTCAGTTTCTGGAGCCTGACAAAGTAAAGGTCAAGTGAAAACTGTGTCCAGATCCAATCCTGAGGGCTCGAACCGAGTTTTCGCTGCAGCAAAGTTAAATTGTGACGTAGCCGCCGGCCCTCAGCCTCCCTCAATTTTCGCGGTGTTTTTGGTTTATTATTTTCAATAATGAACCTTTGGAATCGACCAAGAAAAAAAAATTCTAACACCCCCTCAAAATTTGATGGTTTACGTTTCAAGGTACGTAGAATCCAAAAATCGAATAAAAATTTGGCCGTCCGTCCGCCGTACGCGGCACTTTTGCCACTTAGCATTGACCGATTTTGATGAAATTTGGTATGTAGGCTCCATTTGGGGTCTAGTTGTGCCCCGAAGCTTTTGGTTGATGTAGGTCACTCCTAAGGGTTCCAAAATCAATTTTGAAATTTTGAAAATGCCCTAACTCAAAAAATTTCGATATGAAGGTATTGTTTTTCCTTCAATTTATGATTCTATAGAATTTTTAGAATTTTTTGAGACCACTCTGTAGGACAAACCGTTCGCTCCCTACGAAAATTTAAGGGTTTATATTGAAATATATATATATATAAGTCAAAACACGAGTGTGAATCGCAAAAGAGGCCTAATCTCCGTTCAAATTAGAGCTGACCTAAATGCGATCGATGGTTTGTGATTTTGATTTTTTTTTTATTTTTTGATTTTTTTTTTGATTTTTTTTTTTTTCTTTTTCTCTTTATATTGGATGGTTGGTGATTTTGTAGACGAGTGATCTATATAAAAATAATAAACCGTTGTGTAATAATTTGCAGCGTTTTTGACAGAGGCTTCAGTTGTTCAGGCATTTTCTTCTACTGTGTATTCCTGGTTTTAAACGTTATTTTAGGGCCCTATTATAGAATTTGACCTGAAATTCCAGAATCTAAAACTGAGGCAAATCCCCCCCCCCCCTTCTGGTTGCCACCATAACATTCTAGGGGCAGCGAGCCTCAAATTTGAATAGACTTCAAATCCACAATCTACGATAACCAATGCGAACAATAATAATTGTTTTCTTACTGCTATCGAAACTTACTCTTCCAAACTACGATTCCGTTTCAAATCCTAAGCCCTACCTTGAATAGAACATTCACTCTTTGAGCTCTACGTTTTCAACCTATAAATTAGTTTTCTAGGTGACAAATAACTACAAAATGGTTAGTAATTTTCATTAGTCTATTTCCAAAACTGCCTCTACTCATATTTTTATTTCACAGACAGGGGAAAAGGAATTTTCGACCACGGTTAACCTCGTTCTGACCGTCTGATCGTCTTGAAATATGTTTCCTTGATGAAGCCTGGAATTTTTTTCTCTTTTTATAACCTCCAGAATAATTTAGGAAATCTGTCGTTCTGGGGGAAAACTGATGTGTGTGAAAGGGGGAAAAGGTTGTTGTCGAAGATACCTCCTGGTTGGGTATCTTTTCAGCCTCAAGAAACCAACTCTTGGTTGGAGGAAATTCTGTTATTTCTCACCCTTGCTTTTTGATTTATATTAATGGGGCATCAGAGTCGAATCTTTACTGGGGGCCATCCATCTCAAAATGTCAAGTACGGAAGACTGGACTTACCTTTTAACAGACCTGTGTAGTTTAGTTTCCTTGTTTTAGTTATTTATTTCCTATTTTATTATTTTCATGTGCATTTTTTAAAATTGTTTCACAATGTCGGTGTTTTTAGTTATCGTACTTCAAATTTGGTTATCCTTTCTGATGTGGTTAACTGAAATTCGCTTAGAATTTAAGAAGGTTCATTTTCGTTATTTATCTGATAGCTCATGTTATTTATCTGATTTCGCCGCATTAGGTGTTTTTACTTTTCAAATTGGTAGGAGTAACAGCTTAAACGTTTATTTATTACTTTATTTCGATTAATTTTTCGTGAGAGGGACAGGTTTTGTTCCCTCAATACTGTCAGGGGGCGAGAGATGCAATAGTGAAGCTGAAGTCATATGGTAATTTCTATGAGCTTAATATTTCCAAATTTTAATATCTCCCTTGAGAAGGCGTTATAATTATGGAGTTGTACAAAAATACTTGAAATTATTATCTGTGGTTTGTTTTTCTAGATACGTAGACAACTATTATCGTTGATCGTGGTTTGCTTCAACACGAGAAGCATTTTTTCCAAGTCGATATAGTTGAATGCCAACTTCTTGTTTGGCAACTACAACGAAGGTCTAACCACACTGTCAGCATTAGTTCATGTATCCTCCACTAGGGATAGTAAAGCGTTTTTCACTTTAATCAACTAAGATGAGCTCAGGTACCTATTTTGATAAAGCTCGAGAAACTGTGAAGCAGCTGATTGAAGGGGAAAATGCTTTATTATCCCTAGCGGAGGACAGAGGAACTAATGCTGCTGGTGTGGTTAAGACGTTTGGCAACTACAGGGTGAGCCACGAAAACTTACTTATTTGAATGGTTACTAAAAAAAAGTATTGCGGATACCTTTATAATTTTTTTTTACCGTAGGGTAACATCCCATTTAGGCGATTTTTCAAGTTCCTCCCCACTCCGAGCAGCATGTCAGTGGATATTTCGGCAATGGAGGCGCGAATATTGTTTTTGATGGGGAGCCAGGGTTCGTGGACGTTCATCTTAAACAACAGATTTCAAATAGCCCCATAGAAAGAAATCACACAGAGCCGAATGTGGGGAGGGTGCCGGCCAAGGGAGATCTCGATGGGGCGATCGTGATGAGGCGTACGGGGAAGTGTTTCCGCAACAAATCCATGGCTGCTGGTGCACTTTCAGCTGTGGTTCCATCCCGCTGAAACCACATGTCCCCGATGTCCGATTGGACGGCATTAACCAGACAGGAACCAACCTCAAAAATCCTTTCAATCAAAACTGGTGACTGGTGTTTTTTGAGAAACAGATAAAGCCATTCTGGATTCAATGACTTTCTTCTCTAATTCAAATTTCGGTGGGAAAGCCTTATCGAAACAATAGCTTCTTTCTGCTGAAAGCGTAGACTCACCTAGCCCTTCTCAAATGCCCTTCTGGCTAATGGTGTCCAATGTAATGTAATGTACAATGTCCCCGCAATGAGCTCCATTCACTGTCATAGAGCGTTCGTTTTCTTTGAAGAAGTAAGGACCAATTATCCCCCTTACTGGGGACAGCGGTGTGGCTACGGTCGTCTGGGCGTCGTTGTTTGGCAGTGGACTTTGAACCGACTTCTGCGGGGGTCTAGGGTTCAAGGCTCATCGCCGGCAGCTTGCATTTCTCCCCCAGGGCAGTGAGGCAATGGGAAGTCATGAGCGAAATCATCAGAACACATTCTGATATTCCCTTTGGAAGACAGCTGATGACGTTAGTGACGCCAGGAATGGCATTCGGACGAGAATCCAACCTGAAACGGTTGTTTACTTATTAAACTTTTTATCCCCCTTACTGTGTATGAGGCGTCACGCAAAAGGTGTTCCATTTTCCTGCTGCATCGAAGTTACATACCGAAACCAAACGAATCTCCAACTGTCTCAACTAATTAAAATTGCCTAATAGGAATGGTATAAGAGGAATTGTAAGCTAAAAACAACCGAATTTTCGGCTGTCATTTAGAAACATTCGTGAGATTGGTTCGACAAAGGTAAAGCGCAAAGGACAGGCACTTGGCCGCCTTCTGCCATGTTCGTGGAAAGCGGAAGGCAAGTGCCTGTCCTCCCGATAACGTCTAGTCTTGAGGAGCTCCCCCTTCCGAATGATCCCTCCCCCACCCTTCTACGACCCCACCAGGCTGAACTGCGTTTTTTTCAAATAAGTAAGTTTCCGTGCCTCACCCTGTAGTTCTTCTACATTGAAAGAGCTGGTGAAAATAATAGAAACAAGATATTAGAAAAACTCTTTTTTATTCTGAAAGCTTATACAAATTTCTTATAATTATGCTATTAATGGGAATATTTGTCTGATGTGTGCAAATCTAAATTTAGTGTCACATCTGTATGATATACGAGGAGGTAATAAACAGAAAATAACGCCGGGGGGTATTTTCCAAGAAAAGCAGCTTCAACAGAATGTCCCCCTTGAGCCGATTTCTCTCACGCGTTAGAGTTTGTCCAGCTTTAGAAATTATTGTAGGGAACTGAGGTGGTATTACTGATGAAACGTGCCTTAGTCCCACCGCACTTACCCCAAGAGAGCCAGCTCTCTCTTCCAGTAGAGCGCAGGGGATTTTTACTTATTACTTAGAACGATTTTAGATAAAAACCAGCCATTTGTGACCCATGGGTAAAGCTCGTCGCAGTTTCACTATTTTCATCTCTGCCCCAAAGTTGACCATTTCTTAGTAACTTTATCGTTTTTATAGTTTATACTTGCTGAGCTCTCGCTTTGATGTTTTTTTACTGAACTGGTTCTATTATTAGGGGGATGTCGTGTTAATTTATAATGTATGTCATTTGCATGTAAGAGTATCATGATATGTTGAGATCTTCACCGTCGAACAATATTACCGGAATGATGTATTTTTCCCTCTTAATGTAGGAATGTCAAACAGCCTTTACATCGCCTTAGTAGGTATCTGCGCTATGTGTCACATGTTGACCCAGAATGAGTTGGGAGAGTCTGGCCCCTGATCTGTCAGACGCGCGACTGCAGCGCCCCTACCGAGAATATAATGACACTCTTACCGTCGAAATTTGAAATCCTTGTCTGCCGCCTAGCCAATGATAAAATTTTTTATTTTTTTAAAATTGTTTATTATGGTCGTTAGAAAATGTATCGTGACTTTGCTGGAAGCAGCTGGGAAAAAACAACTATTGATGTCAATTCGTCTCAGAACTCCCGATGATAGAACACTAATGGAGGGAGGGTTGAGGAAAAACATTATTGCGGTTATGAACGCTTCTTTATTCTTCTCTTAATTGGAAAATTCGAGAACATTCTTTCTTCTCAAACAACAATCACATTTATTGCGGCAGGAAACTTACATCACTAGAAATTCATATTTACTTTTAATAAAGTTAGTGCATAGATAACTTAACCGAAATTCGGCCCTTCAGGCCTTACCAGGGAGCAAGACCCCTGGATGGTTACTACTTAGAGCCTTCGGCTGAAATTCAAGAAACATGGAACATGCTTCAGCCGTGTTTTGTTTGTTTGATGTTTCCTTTTACTGACCAATCCAAACTCTGGAGTCTCAGAGAGACTCCCCGTGAAATTTCAGTTTCGTGGGGCCACCAGGACTGAAGTTAGCCCACCCAGCTGATCAGGGAGGAGCATAGTTTCCAATTCAAACTATTGACAGTCTTCTTCGAAGGGCATTATATTTTCTCGCTTGTGATGACTCAGTACTACCTTTAATGGAAGTCTCGCATAGGTTACACAATCCTTAGTTCTATATCAACGACTAAGCAACATTTCGTGACTCGATACCGTTCCTCTATACTGTTCCTAGTTACTGGTCCCGAAAAACTTGACACTTTTTGCCAGTTAGGTCAGGGCTAAAGCATGTTCCATGCTTAGTCAGAATTAGAAGGTACCTACCGTTAAAAAGAATGGTACTTAGTTAGTTTAACTTTATCAATTACGTTTTATTTGTACAAAAACACAAAGTGCAAAATGCAATGGGGTATTTCAGTCAATTTAAAAAAAAATTTTTTTCAAAATAGTATGGCTCAGGAATAATGGTAATCGGGTCTGTTCGTCGAGAAAATGTTTTTAAAAAATCAGAGAAGCTAAGGAAAGTTGAAGATTTGAATGGTGTGACGTAGCTAGCCAATCGTGACGTAGCTAGCCAATCGTGACGTAGACTGTCTTTGAAAAAAGTATCCATGCACAGAGAAGAGATGAAACCCTTTCCTGATTTGTTAAGTCGAAACCACAAACGAAGCGAACAGAAAACAACCAATTACAGAAGGCAGACGTAGGTAACGATAACGATTGAACCATAAAGTAACGCTATCTGATGAGAATCTCCTGGATACTACAAAATACTACTTGCACACATGCACGGTGTAGTGCATGTGCATTCAGGGAGGCCCGCCTTATTTTCAAACGTGTGATCTCTTTAATTCATTTTTCTACCACATGTTATAGTATCATTGGGCTAAAAGTTGGAGTATATTGGTTTTCAAGGATGCTGAATCCAAATTTGAGGCCAAAAACCTGAATTTCCGACCCACCGAAATACCCCATTGTCATTTCTATCCTTGACTTGAAATAAATGGGAGGTAAAACAGATAATATCCATATTATGGAAGCAAAAGTTTCATTACCTACGTAGACTTAGGTATTAGAAACTTGGAGAAAAATTGCGACTTTGGTGTGCTTCAACTACACTCTACACGGGCGACTGACGTTTCATTTCATATACCATGATAACAGCCCCCTCGTGGTGAGTAAGATGACAAAGACTATCTACGTACCGTATTGGAAAATCCGTCGTAACCAGCAAGTCGAGTACAGGAGGCGAGCGCTTTCGATGTAAGGACGTCATCTTCAGGCCGTCGAGAGAGTACTAAAGTTAGTCAGTCCGTCGTTCAATTTATATAGTCTGGGTGAAAGGGAGGTGAAAGGATCAGAAAGAAGACCACGTGGTCTCCATGTGGTGAATGTACAATTAGCTAATAGGATTAGTTTTATCTCTCCCTTTTACTTGACATGACAGACAAACAAGCTTTCACCACGTGGTCTCGTTACCAGGTGGCCCCCTTTCCTTTCTGATCCTTTCACCTCCCTTTCACCCAGACTATATAAATTGAACGACGGACTGACTAACTTTAGTACTCTCTCGACAGCATGTGAAGATGATGTCCTTACATTGAAAGCACTCGCCTCCTGTACTCGACTTGCTGGTTACGACGGATAATAATTGTATTCTTATAACCAGCGGAACTGACAAGATGACAAAGAGTTCTTTACTTCCTCGGTAGGGGCGCGGCAGTCGCGCGTCCAACAGATAAGGGGCCAGACTCTCCCGAATGAGTTCCCATCAATGGCTGTTATAACATAAATCACCCTGTCTTGTTCCATGTTCTCACCCTGTGGTTTTGATACACTAGAAACCATGTGTTCAATGATTCATGTATCGATTTGGTCAGTTGTACTCTTCCTTTGCTTTTCAATTGAACTAATATTGCAACTTATTAGTGTTACAAGTTGGCTTCTTTTTGTTGTTAAAAACTTGTTAATGATCTAAAAAAAAATATTTTGTTTTAAATCAACCAATCCTACAATTGAATGTATGCCTCTTGTATAGTCTTACTTTTCTTAAAATGGTTACTTCGACAAAATAAGCTTCAATGTTGCGTTTTCGAAGTACGAAAAATCATCTTCTTAGTTGATCAACCCCGCACTAATTTATTCTGGAGTCTCGACCTAACTTTCTGGTAATAATTATTAGCATATTTGTTGTCTTATAATTTTAATTGATTGACGGTGTTTACTTGTAACATGCCGTTCGAATTTCGAGTAATTCAATTACATATGAATAGTACAGGGGAAGAACGGGCTGCCATGATTTTTCCTAATTTTGGACACGAAATTAAATGGAAAAAACTTGATAAAATTCGCATGCGTTCGAAGATTTTGGAATTTTAAATTATGTCAACTTACAGGTCCAAGTAATACAAATTCCAAAATACCTCCCGCAGTTATACAATTGATTATAAAGAAAAAATGAGTCAAACTTCGAATAAATAGCGAAAGAATGGGATATGTCCTCGATAGCGATTGATTTGTTGATGTTACTCAGAATAGTTTAAAGTGAATTGGCTTTAAAATCTTTTGCGTCTTCATGGGAAGAGAACACTTTTGTTGAGCCAAAATTGTGGACGTCTCAGCAGTAGCTTCTGTCTTTGTTACCAACTCTGTTGGAATTTTTTTAAATAAATAGAGACAGTAACCAAGTTCCGACTAAACTCATAACTAAATCATAAGATCTTAAAAAGCTTTCTTTAACCCTTAATATCCTGAGGTATCTTTTAGGAAGCCCAATTTTTACCTGCAATAGTTTATCCACTTCTAAACCAAAACTGATAGTCCTTGGCTATCTTGATACTCCATCTATTGATTGTGTAAGAAAACTTAATAGTAAAACCAAAATAACTCAAAGGAAAAGCTAAATAATTATCGAGTTAACAGACTGTAATAGGGCCTCATTTCTCACCTTGTAGGCTATTGGTTTGGTTTCCTCATCAGAGATGGCGCCACTGTCTGAGGCAGCACAAATCCCATCATTCATGAGCTGAACCTTCTCCACATCATTCCTTGATTCTGTGCTTTAAGAAATAACAGACCCCCAACATCCCACCAAGGATTTTTCCAAGTCTTTTTCTTCTCCAAAAAAATGTGTTTATAGTCAGATTCTGCTGCCGCAGATAGCGCTAGTGTGGCCCTAGGAAAGATCATTCTTGAGCTGACACACTGTAATAGAGCCTTTTATGAAACATCTGCTTAAATATTCTACTCATTTGTCAAAATATACCTAAATTTTATTTTAAAAATCCGGAAAAACAGTTTTTTTAAAGAAGTGGGAAATTAAGGGTTAAAATATTATTGATAAATTTTGGAAAGGAAGGTGGGTTATTACAAAAGTCAAGAAACAGGTAGTGGTTATTCAATTGTAAGTGATCTAATCATGATCGTTTGTACAATTTTCTCAAATACATTCTTCATTCACACCGTCCAGCATTGACCTTTGTACGTGATTGGTTCCGTTACACTTTCACAGATGGCACCACAGTAGGAGTGTCTCTTCCTCTCCATATCCCACGACCTCAATTGGTGGAGGGGAGGGGGAAGCGACAGCTCTACATTACAACTTTCTACCCACGAACTGCTCCCATAAACCCTTTCTTTCGCTGTTCACGAAATAGTCTGCTGTTTTGAAGCATTTATACCCGTTCTTTCCTTTTTAGGTATCTTTCTCAACTTACTTTTGACAAAAAATCTAATTAATCCGTTCTTTCCATGTACTTTCCATATATTCTGTTTGATTCGAGTCAAACTGTCCTCTTTATTATTAATGCACCTTATTGGAGAATTCGTCGTAACTACAAGTAGAGTACATGAGGTGAGTGCTTTCAATGTGAGGACATCATTGTCAGTCCATCGAGAGCAATATCCAATATATCTGTATGAGGTTTTCATAAATAAATACTGATACAAATATCGGTATTGATACCAAAAAAAGTATCTAAACTCCGATATATCGGTGGTATCGGTGGCCCCCACGTTGGAGTTACTCTTACCTGGGCCTGGGGGGGGGGGGAGTGTTATAAGGTCGTGACTGTCAATAGTACTTCTTGACTCAGTTCGCCGCCTACAGAGAACACTACTGTCGCATGGGCCCATTGAAGTGAGCTTTCCTCCTGTCTTCTTCCATCATTTCCATCTAGAAAATCTCAAAGCGAACTTTCCTCTACCTCTTCATCACCTCTCTGCTCAAGCTCTAGAAACATCACTTCATATCCGGTGACCTGTTTTCAACACTGGCCAGAAGCCTTTTCATTTCCTTTGGTAACCCTGTTTTAAAAGACCAAAAGCCAATTTTTCAACAACCTGGTTTCAACCTTGATAAGTGACAAAGCTTTCGCTACCTTGGTAGACTCAGAAGCAAAAAGTTATTTAATTGTTGAAGGGTGTTGAGTCGGATGATAAAGTCTTGATTGGTGGTCGAAAAGACTCTGCGTCCTCTTTGAGAATAAAAAGGGGGAATCGTTGATTTTTGGTGTTTAATACTCATTTCTAGCTACAGTTTCGCTGGGGCAACTTGCCAGCATCTTCAGGCTAAAACATATTTGAGAACAGCAGATCTCTTATCAGTCTTATGTAGAACATACTTCTAGTCATTTGTTCATTCCTTTCACAATCTTTCTCAATTCATTCAAAAACGGTCGTTTCAATAGATCCAAACTTGTTTGATGGTAAAATTGTTTGGTAGTACCTCCTTTAAAATTGATTAAGAAAGAGTTTAGATCTAGCATTACCCATGCCATTGCCAATGGCAGTGACTGCCCCCATGCCAATGGAGAACATCAAAAGTTTCCTTTGTTTTCTATGAGAAATCTCCTTTTTCCGCAATTATATTAAAGTAATGCTAGATCTAAACTCTTTCTTAATCAATGTCAAAGGAGGTGTTACCAAACAATTTTACCATCAAACAAGTTTGGATCTATTGAAACGACCGTTTTTGAATGAATTGAGAAAGATTGTGAAAGGAATGAACAAATGACTAGAAGTATGTTCTACATAAGACTGATAAGAGATCTGCTGTTCTCAAATATGTTTTAGCCTGAAGATGCTGGCAAGTTGCCCCAGCGAAACTGTAGCTAGAAATGAGTATTAAACACCAAAAATCAACGTTTCCCCCTTTTCATTCACAAAGAGGCTGACGGTCTCATTTCACCACAACATACTAAAGGACTTGGGTAAATTATTCAGTATATTCTAAGAACATTTAGCTTTCTGAAAAAGTCTACTTCAAATTTCGCGTTTTTGCGAGTGACCGTTATACCAAATTTATAGTTAGTACAAAACGAATAACAATGTTGGCGATGGTGAGCCAACGATGTTGGCGATCAGAAGGAGAGTCTAGCCCCCAGAAAGTGTTGTCGGGTTTCAGCGCTACCTACCGCCACTTCAACGAACTACCATTTCTGATATCTTATCAGGTGATCACGCTCGCGACCGCATTACCGTCGCTCCTCTAACTTACAGTTATCCTAACATTACAATGTAGCGATGTACATGGACAACTTTCACTTAGTCGACTCGAGAACATTTATTTTTGAGTTTTACAATTGATTTGAATGCACTAGTGGTGAACTTGATGTGTGTGTCTAAAAAGAAATAACAACTAAACAGCCAAACTTAGAAATTAGAGAGTGGTAAAATCGAGGTACTACTTTTTAGAAATGCCGCTTGACCACGCTCACATCGAGCTGAAAAGGATGGTAGTTCGCTGAAGTGGCGGTAGGTAGCGCTGAAACCCGACAACACTTTCTGGGGGCTAGACTCTCCTCTCATCAAAGCGCTCGCCTCCTGCACTCGACTTGCTCGTTACGACGGATACGATTGGATTCTCCAATTCGGTACATCAGCAACCATCGTATTCTTACATTTAGCGGAACTAACACCTTACATTTAATAATTGAACGCCACGTTTATGAGTGAGTTCAACTGCTTCTTTGAATTCTTTCGATTATATTAGGTTCAAATTCGCTAAATGGTGTGTTTTTACAAAAGCAGTTTCACAGGTAATCCTTTCATGTACCTTTTAAGTTTGAACTTATCTTATTCGCTGTCGATCGTACCTTGGAGATATTGTGGACTGGTTTTTTAATTCTTTTAGCCCTCTTCGCTGTCCCAAAGAACTACAAGCTCGTGGCGGCTCCTCTTTATGAACTCTACGACAACTCGCAAGGCTACGGGCCCATCATTTCGTCGTTACCGCAAAGCTTATGCAGGTAAAAATAGTGTTTATTTATTCATTTATTAGGCTTTTTACAAAGTAAATAAAGTAGAGAATTAATATGTGGGTGATTCCTAAACTGTAGGCAATTTTTTATCCGGGAAAAATTGGAAAAAAAGTTTTACAAATTACTTGAATTAAAAAAAAGGATTTTGGTCATACCCTGTGAGGCAAAGTGCGCTATGGCAGCTCATGAATCACTTTCCCCAGTCCAAAATTTAAATAATGTGGAGACATTTCAATTTGTTACTCTGTAACAATGAGGAATTTCACCGAATTCTGTTTGCATTTTTCCTGAATAGGTAGGGATAGATGAAAATCGAGTTGATTTTGGAAAACAAGTCTCCTGTTATTTTTGGGAGACAATCAAAATTTATGATTTCAAAAAATAACCGGGAAAACGAACCTCTTCAACGTGAAGCAGGAACGCTCGCTGATTGGCTGTTCAGATTGCCGTCTCCTCCCAGTGTTGCCCGTTGGTATGACCAAATCATGTTATCTAAGAGGAAAGTTATCAAACAAAAACAGGGGAAACCTAATTTGGCCCATCTTGCTTTTTCTATTTTTTCTTCAATTTTTCGATTTCAAACTTTACTGGTTTTGTGAAAAGTTGCCTCCGAGGACTATACTTCTCGATCTCAGCGCTTCAAGCCGCCGTAAATTAACTATTCCAGGATGACGTCATCCTCCCGGTTTTTTTTAAACGTTTATATTTTCTACACTGTTTTGTTTATTCGTAAATTAGGAAGTACGGGCTGAAAGTTTGAAGGGGGCTTTTCGAGGTGCTGAATCCGATTTTGGGGTCAAAAATAGTTTCCGACATGGTGAAATTCCTCATTTGCCTCAATATTAATTAGATTCTGGAATTTCAAGTCAAATCCTATAATAGATCCCTAGAATAACGTTTAATACCAGGAATACCCAAGAGAAAAAAATTACCGTAGAAGAAAATGCATAAACAAGTGAATTTGTGTCAAAAAAACACCGCGAAGTTTTCCTCGAACTTCGGTTTTTCTTTCCTCGATACCCAGGGTTCCTCACGCTAAACTGTGCTCTGGCAAAGTGTAAATTCGGCAAATATTGTCGGAGAATGTCAACAGGTAGAGTTGTAGGCGCCCTCGTGACCACATGAAACAATCCACTCAAATATCAAAACTAACGAGCATAAAAACTAAATAGGAGAAGTTGAAGACTAATAATGCTTGATAAACTAATGAGGAATTTCACCATGTCGGAATTTCCTATTTTTGACCCCAAAATCGGATTCAGCACCTCCAAAAACCTCCTATGGCAAACTTTCAGCCCGAACTTCCTAATTTACGAACAAACAAAACAGTGTAGATAATATGAATGTTAAAAAAAAACAGGGAGGATGACGTCTACCTGGAATAGTTCATATACAGCCGCTTGAAGCGCTGAGATTGTGAAGTATAGTCCTCAGAGGCAACTTTTCACAAAACCAATAGGTAAAGATTGAAATCGAAGAACTGAAGAGAAAAAATATAGAAAAGCAAGATAGACAAATACAGGTTTCCTCTGTTTTTGTTTGATAACTTTCCTCTTAGATAACACGATTTTGTTGTTCTCTCGGGCAACACTGGGAGGAGACAGCGATCCAAACAGCCAGTCGATCGCGTTCCCGCTTCACATTAGGTAGCCATACACGAGCAGATATCTGCGACAGATTTGGTCGCCCGATCTCATCTGACAGATATCGCTAACGATCTGGAGTGACCGATGAGATCGGTCGTTGCCCCTTAACACGAAAAACTTATCGGCCGATCTTTCATGCCCGAGATCTGTCACCTGACCAGTGCCCGATGTCATCTGTTCGTTCGTGGGATGAAATCTGACAAATTCAGGTCTGTCACCGACGTTCGTCTGGCAGACTCGAGTTATCGGTCGAGTCCGAAATTTTTTCCAGATCGGTCACACATCCCGTAAGTTGATGCCATGGGGTTAGTGAATTAGCCGTAGTAAATTAGCGGCTTTTGCGGCGGGTATTTTTTTATTGCCCATAAACGTGTGTCTTTGTGGTCTTATAACAACAAACTTCATGATTCTTCCTAATCATACCGTGTCCGTTTCAAAGAAGGAGGTGATACTGTAGTAGAGGTTCCTATTAGTGTGAAAGCTTTTTTATTCCTTTAAGGGATCGGAAGAAGAGAGTTTGATATTCTTCAGCGATATTAAAAATGGTGGGAGGAGCACCTACAAATATGAGAGGAAAGCATACTAATCGTCCCGAAAGAAGCTATGGACCATATTGATGGCTAAGAGACAACATGACATGTTGTGATATCATATGTGATATGATATACATCACATTGTGATACGAAAATTCTATTGGTTTCAGGAGAATGAAAAACCTCTTCTATTTTGCTTGCTTTGGATCTGTATAAAAGGTAGCTAAACGTGCTGATAACACTTGTTGTCTCCACTGTTGTTCTCGACAAGTGTTGCTAAACTTGAAATTAAACATTTCCAGTGGTTCGAACTAAAAAAAGGACCACAGCACTAGATTTCCACTCTTTTCATATCACACGTTGTCTTTTAGCCATCGATATTCCATCGTTCAAATGAGGAAGCTCTCATTACTCTTCGATAGATTCTTCTAAAACGTATTTAGGGTAAAACAAGCTGATGGCCTTAAAGTCAGATAGCGGACTGACATCAAACTTCTATGACGGATTTCACAAACCTCTGACTAGTAGCTAGAATTATTAGAAGGGAGGCTGCATCTTCGTCCTACGGGATTAGTCCAGTTTCCCATCCCAACCCGAATTCATTCCAGCCTCTTTAAAAACTCTTGAACTGGGAAGGAAACGAAAAAAAAAACGTGTAAAATTGACAAGAGTATAAATTAAAATTTCGTTTGCCGTCTCTGATGGAAACAAGATGAATTGGGGTTGTG
This sequence comes from Apolygus lucorum, assembly GCA_009739505.2. Classification (NCBI taxonomy): domain Eukaryota; kingdom Metazoa; phylum Arthropoda; class Insecta; order Hemiptera; family Miridae; genus Apolygus; species Apolygus lucorum. The sequence continues at coordinate 6,308,055 of CM019171.2, forward strand.
ACTCTCGGAATCGGTCACCCCACGAGCACTTCCGAGAAGTCTGCAGGTTAAGGGGGACGCCCGACTACCATCTGGTAGATTTGAACTCTCGCAGATATCTCTGGTCGATTTTCACATCTTTCATCATTTTTTAACGCCCACTAACGCACAGATCTTTCCCACAGATATCGTTTAAAAACGCGATATCTGTCGCAGATATCTGCTCGTGTATGGCTGGCTATTGAAGAGGTCCACTTTCTAGGTTATTTTTTGAAATCATAAATTTTGAATGTCCCCAAATAGCAGGGGACTTATTTTCCAAAATTTTCATATACCCCACACCTTTAACTATTAAGGAAAAATGCAAACAGAATTCGGTGAAATTCCTCTTTGGTAGAATCGTATTGTAGAAAAGAGTGAGTAAAATTGCTTCTTTTCACTTGCTTCTTTAAAATTGCTTCTTGTCACTTTCATGTCTGGGTTCTTTCTGCCAGTTCGCAGTGCACTTGTGTGTTCGATTACGTAAGCTAGGTAGTTGTTTCATGTGTGCTATCAGAGGTAGCGCTGCTGTCATAAGGGGAAACTTGTGACGTCACAGATCCCGCTATAGTTGAAAATTCCATCTTCCTTGAATTTTCTAAATTTTATGGATGCGTTTTCGAGCGGCACACTATGGTTTTCTTCCATATCAATGAACCCTCTTTCAAAAAAAAAATTATTTGAAATCAAATTCCCATTTTTGAAAAACGTGCGATTGCGGGCATAATCTTGTAAACTCTGCCCAGGCCTCAATATCCAACCGATTTGCGTGTTTCTTTTTTTTTTGTTCGACTCAAAAATATTCCAAACGGCACACTATTTCACTAGAGTATCAGAATTTGCATGGGGAGGGGGCAAGTCGGGGGATAATATTCACAATATATCCGATTTTTCAATATTTCGGTTCCTTTATAACTTACTAATGGGGGGTGCGCTTAGTTTTTTTTTTAGATTTTTAATCGAAAGTAGACTACATCGTGAGAATTTTGGTACCAACCGCGACCTTCTATCGTGAGTAGATCTGTTTCTATGATTTTTCAAAGTTTCAACCGTTTATGACGTCACTCGCCCCTCTTGCCTGGGCGGGACCCCCCCAGCCCACTGTGACGTCATAAACGGTCGAAACTTTGAAAATTCATAGGAAAAGATTTACACACGACAGAAGGTCGCGGTTGGTACCAAAATTCTCAGAATGAGGTCTACCTTAGATTAAAAATAACAATAAACAGTATTTCCTGCCCAGGCGCACACCCTATTGTACCCAAGCTTTGAAATTGAGGGAAAATTCTCGAATCTTCGAATTGAGGGAAAAGGTGAACTCGAATTCGCATGTTGGGTATCGTAGATCGTGGTTTTAAAAATGCTCTTCAAATTCGAGGCTCCCACGCCGCTAGAAATGTTAAGGTGGATAATGGTGGGGGGGGGGGACCACTATTTCTTGCCTAAAATACTAAATAAATTACAGCGAGTGAAACAGTTTAATCACTTACCAACTGGTTTAAATGGGGTGTGCGCATGGGTCGGAAAAACTGTGTATTGTTATTTTTAATCTAAACTAGACCTCATTCTGAGAATTTTGACACCAGCCGTTCTCTTTTTGGGTGAGTAGATCTTTTTCTATGATTTTTCAAAGTTTCGAATGTTTATGACGTCACAGTGGGCTGGGGGGTCCCGCCCAGGCGAGAGGGGCGCGTGACGTCATAAACATTCGAAACTTTGAAAAATCATAGAAAAAGATCTACTCACCCAAAAAGAGAACGGCTGGTGTCAAAATTCTCATGATGAGGTCTACTTTCGATTAAAAATTTAAAAAAAAAACAGACGCACCCCCCATTGATCTAATGCTTATCTAGTGGGACGTCCCCTGGAATGCAAGCATTACTTAACAATATGTTCAACGTCAACTCTCTTCTCAACCTTCGAAGCTGTGGTCTGTGACGTCACTCGATAGCCTCCTCCCCCCTCGCCATCAATGCGTCCATCCAAACTTTTCGAACTAACACAGATTTTCTTCGTTACAGATTCAATTTCCTCTACGTTTGAAAACTGGACGATGGACCCCCTCCCAGCTCTGTACATAGAAGAAAGAATACGCCTTCAAAGGAATATTAAGTCGTTTTTCTCTCATTGTGTAACTTTTTAATGTGTAGCATAAAATTTCGTACTTGAATGTGAGAGTAGATTTTTGACTCGACCTGTCGACAGGGAAGACTCGCATCTTCTGCTCTTTTCAGGATTTTATATTTCGCTGTAATTTTCGGTTCGAACTATCAAAAGTGTTTAGTAATTAATTTTTAGTATGCAATATTAGTTTGACGTTTCTTTTTCTTGGAAGTTTGTCTTCGGAAATGTAGTACCTACAGCCTACCTACCTAGTTTTAACTTTTTTTATGTGTGTTGTGGGAACGAGGGATTATTCCGTAAATTACTCACATTATACGTTCAACTTTGTAAGTCTATTCGTTTGCTATTTGTATCTTCCTCAATTCTCGCCTGTACCGTCAGGGTGTCCTGCGACCTGGAAAACCGGGAAAGCTCGAGAAAAAAACGAGTATACGAAAAATTCGGGTGCACAACAGGGCTGAAAAATAATGCACCCAAATTTATTTTTAAAAGGGCTGATAATTTTCATTAGAATTTTAGCAATAAATTGATATTTGAAGGATGCGCAGGTACTTAATTTACTGAAAATGAAAAGTAATTTGGAAAAACTATAGAAGTACTACAAAACAGAAGAAAAACCGTCTAGCTAGTGGGTTTTCTCCTTCATAGTTTCCACATAGGGTGTAACACCTATGTTCCTGCCATAGCCTAGGGTTGGGGTGTGCGCCTTGATTTTTTTAAAATTTTGAATCTTAAGTAGACTACATCCTGAGAATTTTGGCACCAACCGCGAAATTCTACAAAAAACTAAGAAAAACAAAATTCTAAGAAAAACATCGATCGCATTTCGGTCAGCTAAAATTTGAACGGAGATTAGGCCTCTTTTGCGATTCACAATTGTGTTTCTGATTTGTCGTAAGTCCAACCCTTAAATTCTCGTAGGGAACGAACGGTTTGACCTACAGGGCTCCGCGTGATCTCTAAAAATTCTATACTATCTTAAATTAATATTAACAATGCCTTTATATCAAAATTTTTTGAGTTAGGGCATTTTCAAAATTTCAAAATTACTTTTTCAACCCTTAGAAGTGACCTACATCAACCAAAAGTGCCGCGTAAAGGCCGGGTCACACTTGTCATACAAGCTTCAGATCCGACTCCGATCAGAGAATCGGATAGACGTCGGAGAGGGCGTCGGATCGGAAAGGGGTGGGCACACCTGTCCGACACGCGTCCGATCCGATTTGTTCCCCTCACCACTCGTCAGTCGCCTCCCGGCAGTTGTCAAATGTATAGTATATGTACATAAATACATATTTAAGTGTGTGTCATTGCAGACGATAACTCTCCTAAGATTTAATATTAATTAATTCATATTAATTCAAACGCCAACAAATTAAGAATTGCAAACGAAAAGCGAAGTTCGTTGGACAGCGCTCTACGTGTGCAAGGAAGTGCTCAAATGCGAAAAAAAGGGAACATCTGAATTTTTTTTTTTGTCGTTTTAGATAACTAAGGAAGGAATAGTCTGGGGAAAAATATTTATTTGTCTTGTTTTAGAGCGTTTCATTGAAAAATCGTGACAAATATTAAATGGTTATGAAATTGATTTTCAAAGGTACCTACTAGTGGTATTGATTTTCAAAGGAACAACATTCGAGAGGCATAAAATAAGGCATAAATAACCATAACCATGTTGCATGAATGGATACTGCCTCACTACTTCAATAAGTTCTTCCGGGTTGACGGAAGACATTGTAGGAGTACTAAAAAAAATATAATAAAAGATTATAAAGACCATTTACAAAACAAACACACGAGAAACACAACGACGGCGGACAAAAAAGAACTAAAAAAATACCTACCTTCCTTCCGATGCTCTTCCCGCAAATCGGACAGGGAATGGTTGACGAACTCTGAGTCGGATCGGAACAAAAATCGGAGAACAGTCGGAGTGGGATCGGTCACGGGTGGGAGAGGTGTGAACTACGCCGTCTAGAGTCCAAAGACATTCCCTCTTCCGACTCCCCTCCGATTCTCTGATCGGAGTCGGATCTGAAGCGTGTATGACTAGTGTGAACCGGCCTTAAGGCGGACGGGCATCCAAATTTGTGTTCGATTTTTGGATTCTACGTACCCTAGAAACGTAAACCAACAAATTTTGAAGGTGTGTTTAAAACGCTGCAAATTATTACACAATGGTTAATTATTTTTCTATATAGATCACTCGTCTGCAAAGCCACCAACCATCCAACATGAAGAAAAACATCGATCGCATTTCAGTCAGCTAAAATTTGAACGTAGATTAGGCCTCTTTTGCGATTCACACTCGTGTTTCTGATTTATCGTACGTAAAACCTTTAAATTCTCGTAGGGAGCGAACGGTTTGTCCTACAGAGCTCCGGGTGGTCTCAAAAAATTCTATAGAATCTTAAATTGAAGGAAAAACAATACCTTTATATCGAAATTTTTTGAGTTAGGGCGTTTTCAAAATTTCAAAATTGATTTTGGAACCCTTAGAAGTGATTTACATCAACCAAAATCTTCGGGGCACAACTAGACCCCAGAAGGAGCCTACATACTAAATTTCATCAAAATCGGTCAATGCTAAGTGGCAAAAGTGCCGCGTACGGCGGACGGACGGCCAAATTTTTATTCGAATTTTGGATTCCTTGAAACGTAAACCATCAAATTTTGAGGTGGTGTTAAAAAAAAAAAATTCTTGGTCGATTCCAAAGATTCATTATAGAAAATAATAAACCAAAAATGAGAAACACCACCACCACCTGAGGAATTTATAACTCATGACGACATTCACTTATCCCCATTTATATATTTGATGGAAGGCTTATGAAGAAGAATTAGTTTGTCATCATTGATCAATATGAAAGACAGCTAGGTAGTTGGTTATTTGAAACTAAATAGAATTCAATATAGTGTGACTATAGTTAGACATTAAAATTTAGCTTCAGCTTTTAATTAGGGTACTTTTGCTCAAAAGAGTATCGATTCTTGAAAAAACCGATAAGTACTTTTGAAAAAAATCGACGCAATTTTTTTTTATTCATTTTTAAAAGATTGATTCGATTTAAATCGATTCATTTTGAAGAATTCGACATCCCTACCTCCTTGGCTGTTCCTCTCTCATCAGCGCTTATCACTACATCTAGTAGGTTTGGTTCCAGCAAGGGAACTTCTCTCTTCTTATCTCTTCTCTTTGTGCATGAATCTCTTCTCAATGTAAACCGAAGAAAAATTTTCATATTTCATTCCCTCGTGTCCAGATCATACATTTAATTAGGTGTTTTAGTAATTAGATCCCTGTGATTTTACTCTACTAGAATCAAGTACCAGTTTTCTGTGATTGTTTACGCCTGAGTTCAGGGTTGTGCTTTCATCTTGAGAGTTTTGTCGATACATTTCAGAGTTGTTACATTCTGAATGAGGTGCCCTACTTACCCCTATTTCGGGTCTGTTAGCGAGATTTATGGTCATTTTGCCTTCGATACGTGAGTTTTGTGTTTGAGTGAATATAAGCGGTTACAGTCAGGTTCGAGCGCTCTACGTAGAGTTGAGGTTGATATCGCGATCAGAGCTGAATCATCGAACATTCACCAGTATCATAGGTATGTTCCTACCAAGGTAGGTATTAGTATTCGGGGAGGGGGTTTGATGATTTTCATAGGGGACCATCCAATTTGCGTAAACCCTGAAAAATTCATTGTTTGGATGCAAAAATGTAGGAGTTAAGGGTGTTACGAGGAAATTCACGTTTGCGCATGCGCAGTGGCTACTATCAGTCCGAGGGTGATGATTTTCATACTATCTATCTATCTTCACACCAACGCAAACAATCCCTGAAAGTTTTATCGAAATCAGATAATAACTTCGTATAGTTTTCCCCGTTACAAGGATTTCATGACAGACAGACACGGAACCAAAATTGTTCAGGAAGGTCTGAAACGAACAACGCGAGTGGAAATTTTAATTTGGAGAACATTTTTATTCAACCTTGGAAAGTAATAACAAAGCTTCCGCTACCTTGGTAGACTCGGAAGAAAAATTTCATGAAAATTAATAAAGACCTACCCTGATTTTGAGGGGGTTAAATTTTGCTTCCGAGTCTACCAAGGTAGCGGAAGCTTTGTTATTACTTTCCAAGGTTGAATAAAAATGTTCTCCAAAATCAAAGTTCCCACTCGCGTTGTACGTTTCAATCCTTTTTGAACAATTTGGTTCCGTGACTGTCAAGAAATACTTGCCACAGCCATAACTTCTACAATTCTCATCCGATTTCGATGAAATTTTCAGGGATTCTGCGGATTAGTTTGCAGATGATTCTCAATAAAAATCAATGCCTTAAAATTGGCAGTAGCCTCCGCGCATGTGCAAACGTAAAATCCATAACACTTACATTTTTCATCCGAATTTTATGAAATTCTCTTGGATTGTTCAGATTGGCGTGTAGATGGTCCCCTATGAATGCACAAACGCGAATTCCTTGTAACAGCCATAACTTCTAAATTGTTCATCCTATTTCGACGAAATTTCTCAGGATTCTCCAGATCAGCGTGTAGATGGTCCCCTATGAGGGTAGTGGAAGGTACTTAGAGATGTTTTCAGATTAACTACTATGCAGTGGATCATCTATACAATCTGGTTATGAAAACGAGGAAGCTATGTGCCACACCCTCTTGGCAGACTTTTTTTCTTGCCCGATTCCCAGGTTCATTATTGAAAATAATAAACCAAAATGCAAGTTTTACCGCTTACCAACTGGTTTAAATTTACCGAATGCTTATCCAATGGGAATGCATGCATTACTAAACCATATCGATACCTTAAAGCACAAAGGAGCTATGCCCAAAAACGGAGTTTTCAGAAAAACGCAAAAGAAGTTTTCACCAGTGCACAATTCCTAAAATAATGTTTTACTACACTAAACTCTTCAATCGTTCAACAAATTTTCAAGCTATAATCGTCAAGAAGGTCAATAATAGTTTTATACCTAGGATGACTCAGTATTTATGTTAACAAAAGTACTTGAGAATCCTCCTCTGCCGAAAGCCTAACGTAGGCCGGAGGGCCATCCAGTATCCTCTGTTGGAAATTTCCCCTCACACCTAGTGACGATTCGATGTACCTTTCGATGCGATATTTAACATCAAAATAATATCGGAAGGCAGTATCGATATCGATAAAATATCGGAAGAAAAATATCGATATCACTGATATCGAAAGAAAAATTCTGATTTTACTGATATCAAATGTTTTTGAATTTTTTTTTTTGTTTTTTAATCAATATTAGTAATATTGATAGAATATCGAAAGAAAAATACCTCCTGATTTCACTGATATCAAATATGTCTGCTTGATTCTTTAACCCTTTAAGTGTTGGTGGTCGCTAGAGTAACCACCCATCTGATCCCTGAAAGCGCAAGCCATTTTTCATTGAGAATCAGGCTGAAACGCTTTATATTCCATTCATAATTGCCCCAAGACTTGAAAAAACATGACAGTCAGTTTGTAAAAGCTTCTGTTTTGTTATAATGTAAAAGCTTCTGTTTTGTTATAATTCAGGTTTCCTGGTGGTCAATATGGCGACCACAGAACTTTCAGGACAATGCACTGATTGTAAACAAAGTACTGCTCTCAAGGCTTAGTGGTCTCTATAATGACCACACTTTCATCGGGGGCGATACGAGGTCATGGAATAAATGCGCAGAACCTCAGAATAAGATTTTTATTCATATATTTACGTTTGACGGTATTCAGTTATAGACATCACAGCTCTGAGAATTAGTCGCACTGATCACAATGGTCATGCGCTTATTTAGAAGCGTAGACGCTTATTTCAATCACAGAAAAGATATCAGGAACTAGAAAAAATTTGCTAGTAGGGCACAAAGAACCACAAAAAGACTTGAAGAAACATGACAGTCAGTTTGTAAAAGCTTCTGTTTTGTTATAATTCAGGTTTCCTGGTGGTCAATATGGCGACCACAGAACTTTCAGGACAATGCACTGATTGTAAACAAAGTACGGCTCTCAAGGCTTAGTGGTCTGTATAATGACCGGTACCGGTACTGGTACCTATTACCTCCTACTCACCTACATGACAAGAATGTATGGCACAGAATTCCCAAATCCGCCACTGATTTTGGGAGACCCATAGTTGAAACGCTGAAGGCTTGGTGGTCGCTACAGCGACCACCTCTACTTGTCACATGGCATTGGAGCTGGAGCTCGGATTATCCAAGCCGAACATAATTTCGATTGGAAAAACACTCCAAAGCGCGTATTAGGTTTCAGATTCATGAAACCGAATTGATTTGACCATGAGAAGAGTTTTCAATAGTGAAAAAATCGGGGAAACAGGAGTGATGTCGGGGTTATCAGCATGGGAATCAGATGAAATACCAATGTTTTCAATCTAAATGGAAATTTTTTATGGCTGCAAATACTTGATTGAAGTAAAGTACATGAAAATCTCTTACTAACCTCAATCGGAAAACCGCCAGCAGAAAATTCAAACGCCGGAAACATCCACAAACCAGAACCACTTCCGTAACCTTCCAGAATCAGGGGCAAAATACTACACATGTGGTAACTCTAGCGACCACTTCGATGGTTGGAATCGATCCCACTGTTCGATCGATTATTTTTGTGTTCCTATCGATTCCTTGCAGTTCAAAATATTGATATAGTGGCTCCTTCGCGCACTCTGACCTAGACATTTCTAACTAATGCAGTAAAGCAGGTGGTTAATATAGCGACCACAAATCCTTCAGGGAAAAGTAGTGTTCTGTTCCTTGAACCTTAAAGGGTTAAATCAATATCAGTAATACTGATAGAATATCGAAAGAAAAATACCTACAGATATCGAATTTGTTTTTGCATATTTTTTCATCAATTTCAGTGATATTGATGGAATATCGAAAGAAAAATACTGATTTCACCTATTTCGAAGATGTTTTCACATATTTTTTCATCAATTTCAGTGATATCGATAGAATATCGAAAGAAAAATACTGATATCCAATATGTTTTTGCATAGTTTTTAGGACGTCCCACAGTAAGACTTGGGCGTCCTTATGCGATCGATCTGGGGTGAAGGAGGACAACACTCAACAGAAAAAAAAATATAACCACACAGTAATCAGTTTTAGACCATTCTGAATCCAAATCAGCAAAAAAAGCCATAGGTGTGTGTCTGTGTGTGACAAAATCTTGTGTACTCTGCACAGGCCTTAGTTCTCAACCGATTTTCCTGGTTCTTTTTTGGTTCGACGCGGAAAACTATCTAGTTGTGCACTACGTCGCCGGAATTCCGAATTTTGCCTTTTAAGGGGGGGGGGAAGGGGGGTTAATTTTCGAAAAACGTGCGTCTTTGGGCATAATCTTGTAAACTGCCCAGGCCTCAATTTCCTACCGATTTGCGCGTTTTTTTTTTCTTTGACTCAAATAACTCCAGATTTGTACATGATTTCACCAGAGTATCAAAATTCGCAAGGGGAGGGGGCGAGTGGGGGGGATTATATTCACAAAATATCCGAATTTTCAATATTTCGGTTCCTTTATAGCTATTATTATTATTATTACTAATTACCCCAATCTTTGAAATTGAGGAAAAATTCTCATTATACCTCCGGATTTTCATGAATTATTCTCTGTCCCACCATGGAACTAATAGTGGTGCCACCATGGTGCCAGGACACCATAAACCGTTTATTTCGTGTTTTTTTTTTTGTGTTTCACCTTGAATACGGATGTGAACCTCAACGGACTGCCTACTAAAACTAACAGATGAAAGTTCAATGTTACGACGTATTTCCGCTTTGGTGGCAGACTGGCACCATTGTTGGTGAAGGAGAGGGGGGGGGGGGGTAACTCGAATTCGCATGTTGGGTATCGTAGATCATGGATGGACTAAGCAATATGTTTTTTCATCAATATCAGTGATCATGACAAATTATCGAAAGAAAAATATTGATTTCACTAATATCGAATACCTAAGTAAGTTTTTGCATCTTTTTTTTTGTTGACATTTTCATGTCTTTGCTTTGGCACATGAACTGAAAAATCGTCACGAAAACTTTGATGCTTGGGTTGAACTAACAACCTTATTTCACTACCTTGTTGTGTAGTGGTTGACATGAAAATGTCCCAATGTGTTGCAGACTCGTATGCAAGCATTTAATTATCATTTGAGGTCAGTAGGTTTTGCTATGAAATTTGTAGGATTCTAAAACTCAAAAATATATGAGCTTGAGCGATTTTGGAATACTCGTAGGAATTTACGATAGTGAACACATTACTGTGAGTCATCATCAACAGGTGATTGCCTAGGGGGTAACCCGCTAATGTCCTGTTTGCCCAAATTGAACATATAGAATCAAGGGTTGAAATTTTGGTTTTGAAGGACCCATATTTTTTTTTTAAATCGATATCTAAACTTAATGCCAGTTCGAATTTTACTCGTAAAAAGTTGTAATAATAAGAAATATAAACGCTGCAAATCATTGCTCAAAGGTTTATTATTTTCTGTATAGATCACCCTTCTGTATAGATCACTGGTTCTCCATCAATAGCACCTACCACCATCTGTATTCTCCCTTGACCTTCCCTCTCAAATTTCAGCTTCCTGCGTTCAATAGGATTGAAAATGACTTCGGAGCTCACTCAGCTGATCAGTGATCTGAAGAGTGAAGAAGATCTCCTCGAATGCTGGAGACGCCTGGAAGAGCACTTCCATTCAATAGGATTGAAAATGGCTTCGGAGCTCACTCAGCTGATCAGTGATCTGAAGAGTGAAGAAGATCTCCTCGAATGCTGAAGACGCCTGGAAGAGCACTTCCATTCAATAGGATTGAAAATGGCTTTGGAGCTCACTCAGCTGATCAGTGATCTGAGGAGTGAAGAAGATCTCCTCAAATGCTGGAGATACCTGGAAGAGCACTTCCATTCAATAGGATTGAAAATGGCTTTGGAGCTCACTCAGCTGATCAGTGATCTGAGGAGTGAAGAAGATCTCCTCGAATGCTGGAGACGCCTGGAAGAGCACTTCCATTCAATAGGATTGAAAATGGCTTCGGAGCTCACTCAGCTAATCAGTGATCTGAGGAGTGAAGAAGATCTCCTCGAATGCTGAAGACGCCTGGAAGAGCACTTCCATTCAATAGGCTTGAAAATGGCTTCGGAGCTCACTCAGCTGATCAGTGATCTGAAGAATGAAGAAGCTTTTGAGCAATGATTTGCAGCGTTTTTTACCCACCAACATTTTTTTTACCTACCAACTTTTTTTTACCCACCACACCATACTGGCTTCACACCTTCACAATCAAGTTTATTAGAAAGAACTAAACGCTTCACACTCGATTGGAAAAATAGAAAGCTTCATATTGAAATTTGATTACTGGTTACGCAGAAGGCAAAACTGTATACAAATCGAAGAAATGAACAGCGATCGCATTTTAGTCCGATAAAATTTGAATGGAGATTAGACCTCTTTTGCGATTCACACTCATGATTCTGTTTTATCGAAGGAAAACCTTCAAGTACTCGTAGGGACCGAACGGTTTGTCCTACAGAGCTCCGGGTGGTCTCAAAATTTTTTAAAAATTCAATACTATTTAAAATTGGTGAAAACATGATACCTTTATTTCGAGAGTTTTCGAGCTAGGGCACTCTTGAAAATTTCAACCCTTAATTTTCACCCCTTAGAAGTGACCTACATTAACCAAAAGCTTCGCGGCACAACTAGACCCCAAATGGAGCCCATATACCAAATGAACCAAATCGGTCCAGTGTTGCTAAGAAAAGTGCCGCGGACGGCGGACGGACATTGCAAATTTGGATTCTACGCACCTTGAAACGTAAAGTGACAAAGTTTGAGGGGGGGTTATAAAAATTTTTTGCGATACGATCACATAGGCTTATTATTAGAAATAATAAACCAATAAATTAATAAAAACAGAAATGGCGAACGCGAAATCGAAAAGAAGTGATGACGTCTTGTCTCGTCCCTCTCCTCATATCAACTATCGAGCATGAAGACTGTAAGTTGGACATATTGAAAGAAGTTGACATGTTAGTTCAACATTGTTGTTAATGTGTTGCGTTCATTTTCCGTTTCTATTTATTTTGGGCTTTTATTGTTTTGCATATTTCAGGAGAAATTGATAAATTACAGTGGGAAGGAACTATCACAGGAGAGTCTAGCCCCCAGAAAGTGTTGTCGGGTTTCAGCGCTACCTACCGCCACTTCAACGAACTACCATTTCTGATATCTTATCAGGTGATCACGCTCGCGGCCACATTACCGTCGCTCCTCTAACTTGCAGTTATCCCAAGATTATAAACTTGCAGTTATCTCCACTATAATAATGCAGTCTGCTTGATTCGTCACTCCAAAACACAAAAATGCAATAACAAGTTCCTTTTCTCTCAATTTAAAAAGGCAGGGAAGTAGAGCCGCCAAACTTGGAAATGAGCGGTAAAATCGAGGTAAGCCTACTTTTCAGAAATGCCGCTTGACCACGCTCACATCGAGCTGATAAAGGATGGTAGTTCGCTGAAATGGCGGTAGGTAGCGCTGAAACCCGAAAATACTTTCTGGGGGCTAGACTCTCTCAACCATCACAACCAATATTTCATTTCTTTCGATATCAATATTTTTCTTTCGATATTCGATAAAATCGCAAGAAAAATATCGATACATATATCAGAAATATCGAAACAAAATATCGATATCAATAAATATTGGAAGTATCGAATCGTCACTACTTGCACCGGCTGACCAGTGCCAGACAAAGGCGTTTCCTCTCTACCTTCTACCTCCAAGGGTTAGCGAGGAGTGGATGAAACTAAAACGAATCAATATGGTATTTTTTGTAACACGAATTTATTATATAATCATCATATTTACACTCCATACAAAATCTCCAGTAATCTTAGCGTAGTATCGGCATTAGTCAATTTTTAAAAATCAACGGGTGATCGCGGGTATTAAAATTTGAATACTGTACTTCTGTTTTGATTCAATTTTTTTTTAGTGATGGCATTTTTGAGCAAGCTAAACAGGTGTTATGTTCGTTCCCTAGAAGCTAAGAAATCTCTTACATTAATAAATAAATATTACGGGTAAAATCAATCGGGCGTTGGTTGAAAACAAACATAAAAAAATAACTAATTACATTTTACATACATGGCAGTTCATTTATCATAAAACTTCAAACGCAAAATTCCTTCGCCAATTTAACATCTAAATTCATTTAACAAATAAAAATATATACATAGAAAGTACACGTTTTGATAGGTAGGTTTTGTCGAAAGGTTTCCGTCGGGGAAAAAAATCAAAATGGAAAAAATCGATTGATTTGCTAGAAATTATTTAATCGGAAAGAACGGACCAAGCAAATGTACAAAGAACCAAGAAGTATTGTATCACACGAGCTGTGGAGTTCATTTTTGTGGACTTTGGGGGGCCGATTAGGTTTGACGAGGTGAAGAGCAACGTTGGTTGGAGTTTCGTTGCAGTTTTTGGAAGTTTTAACCTAAAAATCTGAGGCAGCGTCCTGGAAACCCTCAGCCTTGTTTGACAGTTGAGGGTTTGAAGGGCAATAAATCGCATTTTGAGGTTATGAACACAGAATTCAAACTTAAACAGGTTGAACGGTCATATCAAACAGGAAAAGCTACTTTTACTGCTCGCCATTTCGGTGATTTTTTCGAGTTTGACGGATGGTTTTAAAACAAAGTCCACAGGTGTTGGTGATGGAAGGGTTAGCGGCGGGCTGGGGGCGGAGCCTGCGTGTGTTGCGTGCAGCCCTCGACGTTCTCCGGCCAATCGCAGACGTTCTCGTTGGGGTTGAAAACGAGGTTGGAGGGGCAGGGCATGTGGTGCTTCCGCTCCCCTTCGCACATGTAGTACATGGTGCAGTCGGCCTTGTCGGGGTGGTAGGAGATGTGGCCGTCTTCTTCCTCGCACGTCACCGCATTCGCTGTAAAGAACGGTGGGAATTACTTTGAGTATCACAACGAATTGAGGAGGGAGGCTGCGGCCATGTGCGCCATAATACGGTCAAAAATTCATTAACCCTTAATTTCCCACTTGTTGAGACAAATTTTGGAATTTTTTTGAAATGTTTGTATATTGTGACAAATCAAATGTCGTAGAATGTCTGGATTTTCATCGAACTCTATTAATTCGAATATATTCCCAATCAGAAGCTTATTATTCTGAAATCCAATAAAACTACAAAATTAAACAAATAAAATAGTTGGCTAAATAAGATTCCCTCTCCTGGAATATTGTCGCAGTGACCCCCTCGGCCTGAGGTTTCCAATAATTCACCATCCGAAAATTCTGATACTGAAGTAACCAAAACAGACACCATTGAAAAATTGATTTCTTTCTATTTATAGATACCTCCGGCCACAAATCTAATTTCTTTAGTTTTGCTCTAAACATCTTTAGTTGTTCTAATCTTGAGAAACGGACTTCCCAAAAGATACCTCAGGACATTAAGGGTTAATGACAGACAACAGAACAGGTAAAACTGAATAAAAGCTTGTAATGTTTTCATAAAAGTCTGCCAAGTGGGTGTGGCACATAGCTTCCTCGTTTCCATAACCCGATTATATAGATGATCCGATGCATAGTAGTTAATCTCAAAACATCAATCTCTAAGTACCTTCCACTACCCTCATAGGGGACCATCTACATAACAATCTGAACAATCCTGAGAAATTTTGTTGAAATCGGATGGAAAATGTGGAAGTTATGGCTGTTACAAGGATTTTACGTTTGCGCATGCGCAGAGGCTACTGTCAATTTTAATGTATCGATTTTCATTGGGGACCATCCACAACCTAATCCGCATAGTTCCTGAAAATTTCATTGAAATCGGATAGGAAATGTGGAAGCTATGGCAGTTACAAGGAATTCACGTTTGTGCATGCGCAGTGGCTACCATCTGTCCGGGGGTGACGATTTTCATAGGGGACTGTCTACACATTAATCTGGACAATCTTGAGATATTTCGTTGAAATTGCATGGAAAATGTAGAAGTTATGGCTGTTACAAGGATTTTACGTTTGCGCATGCCTGGAGGCTACTGTCAATTTTAAGGTCTTGATCTTCATAGGGGACCATCTACAACCTAATCCGCATAATCCCTGAAAATTTCATCGAAATTGGACAATAACTTTGTATAGATGAAATCGATCAATCATTCAGGCTGTATTGTAAAATGTAGTTTCAACTAATTAACAACAATAAAATTGTATTTTATACACATCTTATGTTTCGCTCGACATAACATTCCACAGAGAACTGGAACAAGTTAACAAAGGAGAAAGCCAACGTTAAAATTGCGGGCAAGCATTCTTGGGGCTGCCTCAGTAGCGCCATCAGTTTCAATCTAAGGAAATACGATGGACACTAATGCGGTGGGGGGGGGGGAGGCTACGCCCTCTTCACACTGCTTCTTTTTGAATCAATCTCTCCCTTTCAAATTACCAGAAAATAATTGTTTGTTATTTCTTCACCATATTGACTTGCAAGAATAGCTTAACCCTTTAGCGTTCGACCTTGAAAATGGGTTTTTTGTAGACGTTTCGTTTCCCTGCCAGAAGGACACATCGCCTGACCCCTGTTTGCTCACGATTTTTTTTTTTTTTTTTCACAGAATTTCATTTCCACCTATTTGGTGCTGTAGCCTATTACTTCTGAAGCCTTGCCCAGCTGAAAGAATATTAATTTCATTATCAGGGGTCGAGGAAATTAGCTTTTTCTTGTGTCCCTCTCAACAATATTTCATTCAGAACGTTTTTATTTAAATAATTGACCAACATTTTCTTAATCAAATTTCCAAAGAAGTAAAATATCACAGAAATTAGCTTCTTTTTGTACCATAAAATTGATCAAACTTGTTTGACATGAATCTATGGCTATCCAGCAATTATAATATAATTGCTGATAATGAATATCATGTTCGTATATTATACGAACATGAACGAGTGCTTGGAAACGATTTCCGAATTGTTATTATCGGATTAGTAGTAAAAATTACCAGGCCAATGGTACTGATCCCATATTTTGAAAAATCATAACTCAAGAAGAGATTGATCTATGAATTTCGTTCTTTTTGCAATAAATCTAATAACTAATGTAGTTGCATTTACATTGGCGACAATTGGGACAATCCAAACAATGAGGAAGAATTGAAAAATTTGATGCAAAGGAACAAAAAGTAGATCGAATGGGTTGTTAGTCGTTGTGCTCGATGTTTTGTGTCCCTGGCAGAGGGACACAATCGCGAAAAAACCAGGTTCGCCAACAAACAAAAATTTGGCGGTGCACTTTTTCTCACTGTTACCCAGTAAATGAAGAAACCCACCGACACTATCGGCTGTTAAGCAACCCTGGACGGAATTAATCGATTATTTCGTTGTGTCCCTTTCCCAGGGACACAAAACGTCTAGGTCCAAGATCCCGTTCAGATGGCTGAGTATCCGGCGTACCTACGATGTGTCCTTCTCAGAGGGACACAAAACGATAAAGGGTTAACACGTTCACTGCGGAATCAAATCTGCCAATGGTTCCTACCAACCTGAACGGGTTTATTGCTTCCTCACTACCGAAGGTAGGGAAGCTTTGTATTCGTGAAAGAAGTGAAAAAAAAAAATGTCCTCCAAAATCAAAATTTCCACTTGCTTTTTGCGTTTTAGAGCTTCCCGAACAATTTTGGTTCCGTGTCTGTCTGTCGATCTGTCTGTCTGTCTGTGGTCAATCCTTGTCCCGGGCAAAACTATACTAACCTGTGGTCCGATTTTGATGAAATTTTCAGGGATTGTGCGGGTTAGGTCCTAGACGGTCCCCTATCAATTTCAGCACCTTCGGACCAATAGGAGCGAGTGCGCATGCACAAAAGTGAATTTCCTGGAACCTCGGTTTCTCAGTTTCTAATGAACCGATTTTGCTCAAATTTGGAGGTTAGTTAGGGACTAACTTCTAAGAGACACCCTATAAGTTTCAATCAAATTGGTCAAGCAATAGCCGCTGCGCATGCGCGAACTTTAAATTTATTGTTACAACCAAAACTCCGCAACTATTCAACCAATTTCGATGAAATTTTCAGGGGTTGTGTGGTTTAGGTCCTAGACGGTGGACCGCTAAATAAAATTCTACGTTGAAAATACAAAATATTATAAACTATAATACCTTATAAAAATTATAAAAATATTATAAACATTAATACCTGCAACCCTATCCCGCATATTATCGCCAATATTTTGGTATTCAATAACTCTTTGAATCATAATTTTTTCGCCAACTGATTCTATACGTCCATGTTACAATGAGTGAGGAAGCTATACTGCCCACCCAACTTGGCAGACGTTTTTTTTTAGAATAACACATTCCAAATATGATTACTTATTTTTCTATATATATACAGTAAAAACTTGCTCAAGATCTGAGCTGTGAATCAAAAAAAAAAAAATTTCTCGACGAAATTTTCCAAGCAATACGTTCGTAAAAAGTTCTGCAGACGGTCTTCTCCATTATATGATGACATATATAGGAGATATTTTTACACAATGGCAGTGCTCGTCCTTCGACGGAGAGACGCAAGTGTGCGCAGTACAGCCAAGTGCGCTCACAGCTGATTTAAACGGATGCAAGTCAGGCCATGATACTTACGGTCCTTTGTCGTGTATAAGCTGTTCGTGCTTGGACCTTCGTAAGGGCCAGAGTACTCGAGCTTGATTTTGTACTCTTCCAGTTCTTGTTTCATAGCTGTCACCAGAGGGAATTTTCCATTGCCGCAGACTCCTCGGAAATCATCCATGTCGATGGACCAGATCATGATACCTCCGAATCCTTCTTCTTTCAACCACTCCATCTGTAAGCAACGAACAAACGGTTTTTGAGCCGTGCAGACCATTTTTATTCAAATCAATGGATTCTCATTGAGCTAGTAAAGTAAAGATAGAGCAAACTCTGATGGCTGAAGACACAAACAACACAGAATAACTTCTCAGGAACTTGATTTTAATGGGAGAGATGGAAAAGGCAGAAATCTTTTTTTTTTTTTTTTTTTTTTTTTTAAATCTTTGGGATTTAATCAATCAAATAATCAATTAATAATCAATATTAATATTAATCAATCAATAATAATCAATTAAATCAAATCCTCTGGGATTGAATTGAAACCCTCCCCCACTACTACTTGGCAGTCCTGCCAACCCACATCACAGTATGAAGTATTGCGCCAAATAGAAACAACAGTAACCACTCCACAGTCCAGGTCCCTACTTACTTTCATCTTCAAACTTCTTTCATCGTCGAATCCGACCCATTGGTTTCCTCTGTACGCGAATGGCACCTGCTGTTCGTTGTCCCACACGAGCGTAGTGTTGTCCTCATGTAAGAAGTCGCAGATCTGCAAATCGAATCATCATATGAACAAGTTGATGGTTCAAGAACACAGTGAATCTCATCATCGTGTAAACAACGAATCATCGTGCTGAATCACCTCATAGTACGCCATGAAGCCGCTTTCCGCAGTGTAGTTTCCTGATTGGCCACCTCCGGAAGCGGGAGCGCCGATATCGAATTTCGCCTCGTCCACAAGAGTGAAGCTCCTGCCGTACGTCGGCATTCCGATCATGAGTTTCTCCTTAGGAGCTCCTTGCTTAACCCACTCGCGAGCACTGTAATCCTGTGGGAACAATAATAATTCCTATTAACGCGCTGTTTTGTAGGATAACAAATCTTTCATGGAGCTGCATTGGGCTTCCAACTTGAGAGTGAGAAGGGTAAAGGCACCAATCATTGGCCACCTAGTTTTTCAAGTTAGTTTTTTACCACACAATTCTCTCTTGGATCATTTTGAATGTTTTCCTCATTTCAAGTGTCTATTCTAGAAGGCAGTGGGGTCTTGAAAGTTACAGTGAAGCCCTATATAAACCGCCCAAACTCATTTTAAGTGGTGAAGGTCCAAGAATTATGATCATCACACCTGTTTCTTATGAAAACGATAAGCATACCCCAACTCATTCTTAAGGGTTTGATGTGGTTATTTTCAAATTTTATGTAGTTTTTCTTGTGTTTGCATGGCCACTAGTAAATTATTAGTTAATTTCTGCCAACAGGACATGGAATTTTAACAAACTATGGAAAATATAAGGCCGGCTAATAACTGGATGATAGCAAGGGTGATTCCTCCAGTTATTGGCCGGGTGGCCAATGACTGAAATGATGCGAATTTTTCCTACCCCAATCATTGGCCAGATGGTTCTAACTACCAAGAATGCTTATATAAATGGTTCATATTATGATTCTCTTATATTACTATTATTATTATGACACTCTTATATTAATCTCCAGATCTACTATGAATAATTTTTAGTCGTCAACTGCCCCAACATGCCTGCACTGCCAGATGAGAGAAGATGGTTTTTCAAATGTATCATATAGATGGTTGAAAGAAATCAGCTGCTAGAAGAACTGTGGTTAGCTCCCCAAAGTTCAACACGAGAAACTGTTGTCAGCAAGATGCTGGAAGGTGGAAGGAGCTGGAGTCTTGTGGCAGTGCATGAGACTACACAGAGAGTACCCTCACAAGGAAGACATGGTTAGAACAGGACAGACAGAAGGGAGCACCTGGTCCGTCCCCCCATCTGGTACTAATGAAGCGGTATAGGACATAGCCAGAAGTAATGAGTTAAACGGTTCCAGGCTGAGCTTTCAACGTGGGAGAAGAGGTGTTTTTTTAGTTTGGGATCCCACATAACCTCGAAAACGCGGACCCTTCAAGGTATCTTACGAGATCCAACTCGATCTGTGGATCTTTAAGGCTTTCTCACCTGCCTGCCGGGAAAAAATTGTAAAATTTTCCGTCACAGTGGAGCAGAAAACTATGAATACAGGGTGGCCAATGACTGGGGACAAGGTGGCCAATATTAGGAACTCCCGGCCAATGACTGGTGGAAAACGGATTTTACGAAACTAACTGAAAAAAATATTTACTAGATCTTTTATTTGTTTGAAATTGTTATTGTATCGTAATATTTGGATGTTAAGCTTGCTAAAAAAACAGGAAAGAAACAAATACCATGAAAAATAAAGCGGGTATGAAGATGAACGTTGTTAAGTGGCCAATGACTGGTGCCCTTACCCTACTTACCAAACCAAATCACAATTTATTGATTCCTGTTCAAAATGTAGATAATTAAGAAATACCTATTCACTCATGCATATTCCAGTTCTTTGAAATCCTTTTTCTTCTAATTTTTCTATTCTTCTGTCGGTTTGACTTTTATTTCTTTTAGGTTTTCAGTAAAACTTGGAATACTCGGTAGATTAGTTAATTTTAAAGAACAATAACCTCCCATTCACTTCAATTATTGGGAGTTTGAAACAGCACACCACAGACTCAAATACATCTCTAAATGTTTTCAATGTTGAATATTCACTCACAACTGTCAGTTTCT
Source organism: Apolygus lucorum (assembly GCA_009739505.2). Taxonomy (NCBI): domain Eukaryota; kingdom Metazoa; phylum Arthropoda; class Insecta; order Hemiptera; family Miridae; genus Apolygus; species Apolygus lucorum. Next base: position 6,328,677 of record CM019171.2, read on the forward strand.
TCTGGTAGCTCGTGGCACTCTCTAGCGGGAAGAGAGGGGAATTGTGTCCAACTTGCCTCTCCCACTGCCCGTGGAAGTCGTAGGTCATCACGTTGATGAAGTCCAAGTATTTGGCAATTTCAGGGACGTCGTAGCTGAAATTGGGACATCGGTTTTACTTCAACACCGAGTTTTTTTCCTCTTTAATGTTGTTTCAATATGTATTACACTTCAAGGAAGACGAGAAGGAAAGCGAAGTGATTTACTTACCCGGCAGCAATCGCTTCGAAACTGGCGGGCACAGCAGCTGTGAGAAGCAGCCTCGGCTGACCTGAGGTTTTCGTTTCTCCTTCGAAGGCCGTTCTCAACTCCCTCAATAAATTAACGTAGGATGCTCTGTCGTCCACTCCTCTGAGAAAAACGGAATTGAACAATCAAAGTCACGAACTGTTGAATTAGGCAGTATATTGGAAGTTTCAGAGTAGGAAATTGGTTTTCAACTTCTTGAAATGAATCGCACATCGCATTGTTTAAAAAAAAAAAAATCACCATTATTTTGCTTTCTTATTTCAATGTTTCTTTTTGATATGGACCCAGCAGGTTTTTTCGTCCAAAATGAGCTAGGAATGGAGGAGGAAGTATTCACTATCAATACCAAAGACTACACATGAAACTGAAAGTAACGCAAGCTTCAGTTTGTGTAACGTTAAAGAAGTGGACAGCAAAAAGTGTTCCAATATTGCAGTTGAACAGTTCAACGGCTTTGAACAGCGATTTAGAAGGCTCTGAACTGGGGTTCGACTGCTATCCAACTGCAAACCTCCTGCTGTATCTAAGCCAAACTGAACTTACTAGGAACTCTCGAAAGGTATCTCGTTGTTGATCGATTCTAGATTACCTAACAATCACAATGTTTCTCTATTGTTCTCAACCTCACCTAGGATACTCCCAATCGACGTCGAGACCGTTGAATTTGAATTCTCTGAGGAATTCGATGGCTTCATAAACGAACTGGTTCATTCTGAACACGTTGCTCGTCAGTTCTTTGAACGGAGTTGAACCAAACGCCCATCCTCCGATGGCCAGCAGGATCTGGAAATGGAAAGTTATTTGTAAATATTCCTAAATATTAGTCTTTCCTTCTCACTCAATCTCTCTTATTGGCATTCCGGTCGTATAAAGCTCAGGTTGACAGACTTTTTCTTTTCATAGACCACTTTCAAAATTTGGATGATCCCATCCAGCTACATTTCTACCATATCCCCTAAACTCGACAAAAAATTAGAAGATTAGATTTAACTAAGCAAATTTGCATTGCGGCCGAATTAATAGTTTTAAAAATGTGAGAATTGATTGTGCTGTGAGAGGACGTCAAAAAAGTAAAGTTGGCCAACCAAAAAGGGCTTCCATCCAGTTTTCTGCGGACCAAGTCGACTATTACATAGTTTCTTGGATGATTATTTCATTCAATTGAATTAGTAGCCGAAGAGCTCAAAATTAATACCAAACTCAAAATGGTCAAGAGTAGAGAAGTTAAAGTATTCTATGACGAATTTTTCTTTTTGCTATCTTCCAAACCCAACAACGTTCGAATCTGTGTTCCCCTTTGAGTTCACCAAAAAACTGATATTGGGTGGATCATGCTCAAGTGTACAGGGTGTTTACAAAAGGACGCTCTTTTTGAATTGGCCGCCATTTTTTTGTGGTTGAGTTGGTAACATTGTTGTTATGATATCTGTTATCTAGTATCACTCTGGTGTATTATTCCCTTTGGGGAACACAAAATCCTCACGAAATTCAAGCGAGAAAAATGCATCTAGAGCGTGTGACCGTCTGGTGCGGATTTTGGTCAGGCGGCGTTATCGGCCCTTATTTTTTCGAAAATGGGAGAGGGCAGGCAGTGACAGTTAATGGTGAACGCTATCATACCATGATTACTGACTTTCTGTGGCCTCTTCTTGATACAATCGATATTAACGAGCTATGGTTTCAACAAGACGGAGCTCCATGCCACAGTGCTGCAGAGACCTTAACACTGTTGCATGAAAGGTTTCCAAATCGTTTGATTTCATTTCGAGAAGATCAAAATTGGCCGGCGAGGTCATGCGACCTGACTTCCTGCGACTTCTTCCTATGGGGGTTTGTGAAGTCTCAAGTGTATGAGAGAAAACCTCACACGATCACGGATTTGAAGGAAGAAATTCGGAGAGTCATCCACGATCTCACCAGGGAGAACTGTGGGGCAGTCATTGCCAACTTCCTTAACCATGTCACAGTGTGCCAACAGGCCAGGGGAGGTCACATGAATGATATAATATTTCATACTTAAACGGGAGGTTCTCCTGAATCCAATGATGTCCTTTTTTTGTTTTTTGTTTAAGTTAAAGTGTTCTTTCGGCATTTTTAAAAGAGCGTCCTTTTGTAAACACCCTGTATGTTGCAGGTGTGGAGCTATGATACCCAGCTGATACAGAGCCTCCAGATGTCAGCAACGAACGCCAGCAATAAGCTCTTCATTTTCAGCTGCAAGTTCGTATGCCGTATCAAGCTGACTATGATTACCTTGAGATTAGGGTTCTTTTCTCTAAGTGCAATAATCTTGGCGTACTGGTCTTCCGTTCCGGGTGCAGCATCGAGTTTGTGGTCGTTGAGTGTAGCGAAGGCGTAGATAACGTGAGTGCAGAGGGTGGGTTGGAGGTCAGCAGGTTCGAACCTACCAGCACCGGGTCGCTTAGCAGACCAGGATGTGAGGTAACAGAACACTTGAGCTTCTCTTGCTATAAATCAATCCAAGATCACATTATAATCTTAACGTTGTTAATGGCTGCAGTACAGGTTTTGGTAGAAACCCACTGCGATAGTCTTAGGAACTACTCCCGAAGATCAGTCAAAGTGCATAGAATAGTGCCTCAGAGGGTCACGTTGCAACGTAGCAGATTGACGTTGCTAAGTAAAGGGACGTACCTTGGTATCCATCAGGCCCTAGGTATTCATGAACTGATTTCCTAACTTCGCAAAAGCTCACGTACATTCTGGCTGGTTATCACACATTAGTGGATTGGCAGGCATAAAGGCAGTGTTCCCATCTACTCTACCACCGCTGTAGTGCGGTTCCATTACATAATTTTATATGAAGCCAGGGGAAGAACGCACCAAGTCGATTTTTTTCGAAAAATAGGTTATGACGGTTCCTTATAGATTTTTTCACGCCGGACTCGATGGTGACAACCAAAATGGGCAAAAACGATCCAATGTAAGAGAAAAATGCGAGAAACGAAACACCGTACAGGGGAAGAACGCACCAAGCCAAGCGCAACCGGGGAAGAACGTGCCAACTTTCGGGCTCCCTCCCCCAGGTCGTATCCCCTGCCTGATGGTTCTTTGTGATTCACGCATTCATGCGGTTTTCCTGGGTTTCACAGTATTATTTTCGATTGTCAGCGGCGATAAATATTATTTTCTTCATACCAATAAGTGAATGAATCGTACAACGGACAATGGATCTCCGCAATCGCGGCTCAAAGGGAACCAGGAAGAAAAAGTGGGAAACAACCGGGAAAACCCAGGAAAAACTCTCAGCAGCAGCCAACCACGAGGAAGGAGAAGCTTGGGGAAAATGAATTTTGGTTCCCTGGAAGAGCTTTCAAAAAGGAATTGCCAATCTCAAGAGAGAAGTACCAGGACCTCCAACATCTGATGCAGTTCTGCAGTTCCAGCGCTCAGTCCTATTTCAAGAAATTGAAGATCAAAAAATGAAAACACGTGTCTTGAGTTTTTTGGTAATTTTTTCAGAACAAAGGGTTTTTCTTGATTTTTAAAAATACAAACATCAGTTTCCTCAAATCTAATTAAATGAACAATTTTTTCAAAATCAATGTTAATGTCCTTCATTTTTTTTGTCCTACTCCTTTTTTGCAAGAACAAAAATGAATGTCCTGGATTTTATTCTATTAAAATATTTTGCAAAACTTCTTCGTGAGTGAACTTTTGAAAATACCACATCATTATATATATTATTAAAATGTCACGAAACCGTTATGCTCTGTTAAAGAGAGAAATCTTATGGCAGGATACTATGGATAAAACCAGCAATACACGTTCATGGTGCGTTCTTCCCCTGTACAGATGGACCTTTGCAACTTTGGATAGCAATATGGAGTTTTAAAATACTTTTTGGAGTAGTTTTGATTGTACCACCACATTCTACAGTACGCTGGGATACAAATCCTATTTTAAAAAAAATTGTATCGACCAAATTCGAACTAATATTGGGTTTTTGCCGGAAAAAATTGTTTCCTGAAAAGTTTACAAAATGGGACATGGTGCGTTCTTCCCATGTAGTCTTCATATCTAACCAGTTGCATTACTGCTACGATGCAACGTGTTCCACTCCAGCACTAATGTGCGCTTTCAAACTACATCTCACGTGGAATAAAATAGCAAGAAAACAAAATTTAAATTGTATTTGAGTACTGTTGGCATCTGTTGGGATGGGAATGATCTGGTTGGAGACGGTCGGTTTGGTTTTGAGCTTGGAAAGGACGTCGGCAACAGGGATCTTGATTGCTGCAGGTTTCTCAGCGACCAACGTTGTGGATGACTTAGCGACCTTCGACCAATCCACGTCCTGCGCGTTAGGTCCTCTCTTGATACCTCGGAGCTCTTCCCTGCAAACACCACAGTAATAAGTGATTTGGTAATGATTGTAATAGCTGGATCTGAATAGTAATTAGTGAGGTAAATAATTACCTCACTGTTCTTGCCAATACGCTGATGAAGGAACATTATGCAATAAGTTACCTATTTACACATATCAGAGAGTTCCTTGGAGATACCGACCCTAAAGATATGAATTGTAGTATTCACTGTACCTAGAGCTTCACGATGAAGACCTACTTCAAGAGCAATATCATGGCTGAGTCGTAAGTCTTATGTGAATTTTGTCGCATTCAAAGCAATACGAACCATTGCTATAAACTATTAATGTTGAGGATTTTTTAAACTGTCAAAAAGTACTAATAATAACCTGATAGCTCCGATCAAAGGGTATTTGACATCGTTGCCGCAAACGGTTCCGGTGAAGTCATCCATATCCACGGTCCACACCATCGCACCTCCGAATCCATTTTCCTTCAGCCATTTCATTTTGTACCTGATGGATTTTTCGTCGTCAAACCCGACCCATTGATCTCCCTGAAATCAATCAAATGCCTCATTCTCATTTCTGATCACAGGTTAACAAGTCAAGTCACCAACAATGTGGACAGTTTCTACGCTTGAGTTAGTGACTTCAGCCTAAAGCACTTCATATTAGGGGTGTGTCGGTCCAGGTATTTCCCTGCAACGGTTCCAACGGTTACAGTGACAAAGATGTAACCGTTCCAAATTACCGGTACAGTTCCATTACCGGTACTGGGCAGTCAAATCCCTATTGTCCTTCTTCCATACTTATGATCTCAACTTGCAATGAAATAGCATCATTTTCCTTGAAAATTCGCTAAAAGGAAGGAATTTGAACAAGTGTTACAAAAGAGACAATTTATTATAAATTATTGTGACCAAACAATTCAAGGAAAGAGTAATGACGTTGCAGTTTAACACTTTCCGTGTGGATGATGGTAATAACCATCATGCCGAGTTTCGCGAGTGGCGTATGATGGTTTATACCATCACAGCTCTAAGCATATCTCCGAGCTGTTCATCGTTCTGCTACCTAGTGGATGACTTAAGAACCTCTTTCGGATTTTTCTCATGCTCAGTAGGTCCTCTTGTCGCCACGAGAGTGCCCCGTTTTCACTTCTGGGGATTCTGTTATCTTTAAGATTTGCGGGTTTCCACTACCGAATTCCTGACAAAAAGGTCTCCCGCCACAGGCGAAAACCAGTTTTTTAGGTCCGCACGGAAAGTGTTAAGAACTTAACATGACAATAATAAATTAATAATACCTGAGACAACTTCCATGCTAACCAGTCCAGAAGATCACTTCCCGCTCAAGAGCCATTCCATGATACTAGTATATTCTCAGTCCATGGAAGTAGTAAGGGCACTTCCAGGTACAACATGGAACAGAACTGAGAACAAGATCCATGCTTACCGGTCCAAAACCCTTCCAGGTCCAGAGCCATTCTCCATATCTTGTCGGTCCGGTTCCATCCTTACCAGTCTGTAAGATCCCTTCCCAGTCCAGAGCCATTTCAAGATCTTATTGGTCCATGGAACTGGACCGGTAAGGGTCGAGTTTTTGTCACTCCAAAGAACCGTTCCAAGTTGATACTGCGTTCCACAGTCCCAGTACAGCTGTACCCACACACCTCTACTTCATATAGAAATTTGACCCACTAATAAACATTGGGTAAGTACGAAGATGCTGCTTTAAAAAAAATTGATATCGCAAAACCGTACTCACATGGATGGCGTACGGCACTTTCATTTCCTCATCCCATACGTAAGTAGCTCCATTTCTAAGCATTTCGCATACCTGAAAATCCGAAAATGCTATTGATAGGTTACTGTTTTTAAAACATCAAGAATGATGTTCGCGCATCATCATTGTAAAAGAATCGTTTCTAAGTGATCATAACGTGTTAATTTCGTTACAACAGCAAAATATTATGATCGATGTAACTAACAATATTCTGTCAAATTGATAAAAAAGTCAAAAAATTTTATTTTTTATACCTAGTCTAGGATAAGGCACTACCAACATCATTGACGTGAATTTCGCGTCCTGGCCTGGCCCACCCACCATGGTGGCTCCCTGCATCAGGACACCCACGAGAGAAGCGACCACCACAAAAAATCCAACCCTCCCGATTACCAACAGGGAAAAGAGCACAAGAGAGCCGCCCCCGGAACCTTTAAGGAGAACAGACCGACCTACAGGAGAGTAGACATTCACACGACTAATGCAGAAAAATGCAGGTCGACCAATCGCTCCAATACTTTATTTATTGGTGCCAAATAAGCTAACAAAGCGAAAATGCTTAAAAAATACCAAGCACTTAGGTCATCGCAATTGTAAATTTTACAGACAAAGCTTTAAAGCTGGATTGCCGAGATACCAATAGAAAAATTATGTTTTGGGATTATTTGATCGAAGTGGGGAGATTGATGTTGCTTTGAAGCTGCATTGCCAAGTTGAGGGTTAAAAATTAATTTGGGAATGGGTTCCACAGAAATAAAAACTCTTCTTTTGCCGAGCTTTTGGTATGTTTAACACTTTCCTCAGGGCTCGAAGGATGAGTTGAGCGATTGATGAGCAAATTAAAAGCGTCAATTAAAAAGGTAGGTGAAGATGCCACCATAACTGGTGGAAAATGCAGTTTTAGAACTACTGCAAGTAATTAAAATGAAAAACAAACAAAAAAAATTTTAAACATCCGATTTTAGATATAAATTTGAAGCCAGAAAAAAGGAAGCTCCACAGCTTGGAGAGGACAGTGTTAATTATCACTGTGGAAAATAAGGCGGGCAAGACATTCGAGCAAACAGCGCTCTATGATTGGTGGAAGCGCCCCAAGTGGCAAGTTCTGGAACTGGCTGAATGCTGTCGTCTCCTCTAGAGCTGACGTGTTATCTTCACCGCCAAAATTTCAATCCATCCAAATGTTAAATTATATTTATTACACCCACAAAAATGTTTTCATGTTGCGGTAAGAGGTGTGTTATGATTTGTACTAACGGTGAATTTGTAATAAAATATTGAATGAGAAATTTACTGTTAGTCTATCTGACTGAAGTTAATTTTGACCTAGTTTGAATTTTCAGAAGGTGAATTTAATAAAATATAAATTAATTGATGATTTTGGTTCTGGTCTGTACAGAAACCAGCTTGTTGATATTTTGTAGTTTCTGATCTTTACAAACTGGGTTACCAAAGGGAAGGAATGTATAGAAACCAGGATACTCAGATTGTTGATAGGTTTTAAAGTCCTGAGGGCGTCAACAGTAAATTCGCTTGTTAGATTTTGTAGATGGAATGCCTTGGTGGGACCCAGACAAGGGTATTTATAGCATACCCCTTCTCCTGTCCAAGTAACGATTTTCCGGTAGAAACTCAGAGAGGTGGAGAAGGGTTGGCGACTGACTGGCATCAAATTACCGTTATGAGCTGTTGGTTAGCTTGTCAGAGCTGCGCCAGCATGTAACCACAGGTATTTAATAATTCGACCATAAACGTATTATCATTCCCCACGTGCGGGTCTCATTACTCATTTACCTGTAAGGTAAATTTCCAAGAGGAAGTAGAGAGACGTAAATGTGTGTGTGATCACCAGTCAATCTTTTTCTCGGTCCTGAGGGTGGAAAGCAACGGAAAAGAAATTTGTGTTCCATTTGTCGTCACGAATTATCAAGTTTTGGAGATGTACATTGGGATTCCAATAGCTTAACCTCTTAACCTTCGACTTTGGGCTCTTGAGTCTCTTCGCGAAGAGTCAAAATTGCTCAAAATACTGTAAATGATGTACGTATCGTATATTGACTAGCTGGGTGGACCTCATAGTAGGCGAGGAAGCCGCCTTCTTTGGTGTACTCGCCGGCCTTGCCGCCTCCAGAGGCTGGAGAGTTGACGGTGTTCCTTGGGCCTGCGACGGTGAACGTCCTACCATAAGTGGGCATTCCTGAAACATCACAAGGAGACTGTAAAACCCCCAAACAACTGAGACTGCAAAACCCAAACTAGTTCATTGTTTTGAGGCGCTAAGCAGTTGTTTACCTCGGGAATGAGAACTAAATAAACCACACTGGTTGAGAACTAAAACGTTTGTATTAAACAGAACTATTAATTTGAATAGAAAATAGAGCGCAGAGATAACTTGGTAGGTAGTCGTACGTTCTAGGAATGTTCGAGGCATCGGGGTCGCAGAGGGTTATGTACGCCGTGGCCGTCTTGATCTGCCCTGTGCGATCATGTTCTATGTTGTTCTTATTTATGATCGTCCTTGGTCTACTAGTTCATTAACTCTTACAGATCTAATACTGGCCTATTAGTTCTGAATGTACGAGATGATCTAATATGGTTCATTCTTAGGGAACTACTTTGTTGGTAAACGGGACTACCCTCTCTTTGGGCCAATCGCCCAATTTGGCGCTCAATTTGGGCGGAAAGGTACAAACAGCAGTGCTATAAGGGAGACACCTCCTAGGTATTACTAGAGAGGCCTCCCAAGTACTGCTAGTGTGGAAATTTTCTCCACTATCTATAAATCTATACTTTTCTAACTATTAGAAAATATTACGCACTTTTCAGTTTCTAGCAAGAAGAATGAATTTTTATTTAAGTTCGCAACAGGTCTTGAAATTATCACCTGCTGCCAAATGATTAATGGTTTTGTAGTAACAACTAACTAAAAAAATGAAATAAAAACGCGATTCCGCGACTGCTAGAGTGATACCTCATAGGAATTACTAGAGATTATTACCGATGATGAGTTTCTCTTTAGGGGCTCCCATCCTCGTCCACATCTCAGCAGCAGCGGAAACAGAGAGCTGCTTCCTCCATTCTGAGTCTGAAGAAGGAGCGAAGAGCGGGGCGTTGTGGCCGGTCTCCCTTTCCCATTTGCCGTGGAAATCGTATGCCATGAGATTGATGAAGTCCAGGTATCTGCAATGTCCAAAACAACCATCAAAAACAATAAAACCCTAGAGCGTTCCTTCACACTATTCTTGCAGCTTCTACTCTTCGATGTAGCATTCCACGATTTAGACCTGTTCATTCTCTAAGGTTGAAACTTTTTTCGTTCATAATAAGTTAAACTCATTGTAGTAAAATTGTTTTCCTGATAAACTCCATACAAAGGCGGAGGAAACACACCATAGAAAAATAATTAGGTTTTAATGGGAGGCCAGGACTCAACTGACGCCAGCCCCAGGGATAAGGGATGATAAGGAAGATGAGGGTGGGAAAGTGGAATGAAGTGTTCCTACTAAACGACCACCAGTTCAGGTATGAGCCAAGTAGGAAGTCTGTGGTGATACCATGGAGTACGCCTGCCAAGATGCCCAACTCGAATAAAAATGTAGTAATTTCCCCACACCATGACAAAGTTGCAGCCATTCATCCTGATGTCGTTGGGAGCTACCTGTTTTAGGTCCGACACAACTTGACGTTATTAATTTTCTGTCATAATTTCTTAGACCACCAGACCTGCTCCATGTCTGATCTGCCATTGATAACTAGTACAACCAGGATAATGCAACCCCTTTTGGGCTTGATAGCAAACATGTCGGGCTTCTTGCCCTGATCACTCTTCATGTGATACAGTCTCTCCTCCCAACATCCCAGCCGCTGGATAGGCATCTGCTGTAATAGGGAAATAGCTACCTAGACACTCTTGATGGCCTGATGATTACGAGGGTGTTTTCAAAAGTAAATATCACTGATTTTTAAAAAATAAAAAAGATTAAATTAAAAAAATGGTATATTTCCCATTGTTAACATGTTGACTATTTTTCCACATACTTAGTCACCATGGACTTCCAAACATTTTTGGTACCTGGTTTTCAGTTTTGGTTTATTATTTTCAATAATAAGCCTTTGGAATCGAGCAAGAAAAAAAAAATTTTAACCTCCCCTCAAAATTTGATGTTTTACGTTTCAAGGTACGTAGAATCCGAAAATCGAATAAAAAATTTTCCGTCCGTCCGCGGCACTTTTCTTAGCAACACTGGACCGATTTGGTTCAAATTTGGTATATGGGCTCCATTTGGGGTCTAGTTGTGCCGCGAAGCTTTTGGTTGGTGTAGGTCACTTCTAAGGGGTGAAAAATAAGGGTTGAAATTTTCAAGAGTGCCCTAGCTCGAAAACTCTCGAAATAAAGGTATCGTTTTTCACCAATTTTAAATAGTACAGAATTTTTAAAAATTTTTGAGACCACCCGGAGCTCTGTAGGACAAACCGTTCGGTCCCTACGAGTATTAGAAGGTTTTCCTTCGATAAAACAGAATCATGAGTGTGAATCGCAAAAGAGGTCTAATCGCCGTTCAAATTTTATCTGACTAAAATGCGATCGCTGTTCATTTCTTCGATTTGTATACAGTTTTGCCTTCTGCGTAACCAGTAATCAAATTTCCGTATCAAGCTTTCTATTTTTCGAATCGAGTGTGAAGCGTTTAGTTCTTTCTAATAAACTTGATTGAAGGTGTGAAGCCATTATAGTGTGGTAGGTAGTACCTACCAATAGTTGGTAGGTAAAAAAATGTTTGTAGGTAAAAAACGCTGCAAATCATTGCTCACTGATCAGATCACTGATCAGCTGAGTGAGCTCCGAAGCCATTTTCAATGCTATTGAATGGAAGTGCTCTTCCAGGCGTCTCCAGCATTCGAGGATATCTTCTTCACTCCTCACATCACTGATCAGCTGAGTGAGCTCCAAAGCCATTTGCAATCCTATTGAATGGAGGTGCTCTTCCAGGCGTCTCCAGCATTCGAGGAGATCTTCTTCACTCCTCACATCACTGATCAGCTGAGTGAGCTCCAAAGCCATTTTCAATCCTATTGAATGGAAGTGCTCTTCCAGGCGTCTCCAGCATTTGAGGAGATCTTTTTCACTCTTCAGATCACTGATCAGCTGAGTGAGCTCCGAAGCCATTTTCAATGCTATTGAATGGAAGTGCTCTTCCAGGCGTCTCCAGCATTCGAGGATATCTTCTTCACTCCTCACATCACTGATCAGCTGAGTGAGCTCCAAAGCCATTTTCAATCCTATTGAATGGAGGTGCTCTTCCAGGCGTCTCCAGCATTCGAGGAGATCTTCTTCACTCCTCACATCACTGATCAGCTGAGTGAGCTCCAAAGCCATTTTCAATCCTATTGAATGGAAGTGCTCTTCCAGGCGTCTCCAGCATTTGAGGAGATCTTTTTCACTCTTCAGATCACTGATCAGCTGAGTGAGCTCCGAAGCCATTTTCAATGCTATTGAATGGAAGTGCTCTTCCAGGCGTCTCCAGCATTCGAGGAGATCTTCTTCACTCCTCACATCACTGATCAGCTGAGTGAGCTCCAAAGCCATTTTCAATCCTATTGAATGGAGGTGCTCTTCCAGGCGTCTCCAGCATTCGAGGAGATCTTCTTCACTCCTCACATCACTGATCAGCTGAGTGAGCTCCAAAGCCATTTTCAATCCTATTGAATGGAGGTGCTCTTCCAGGCGTCTCCAGCATTCGAGGAGATCTTCTTCACTCCTCACATCACTGATCAGCTGAGTGAGCTCCGAAGCCATTTTCAATCCTATTGAATGGAAGTGCTCTTCCAGGCGTCTCCAGCATTTGAGGAGATCTTCTTCACTCCTCACATCACTGATCAGCTGAGTGAGCTCCAAAGCCATTTTCAATCCTATTGAATGGAGGTGCTCTTCCAGGCGTCTCCAGCATTCGAGGAGATCTTCTTCACTCCTCACATCACTGATCAGCTGAGTGAGCTCCGAAGCCATTTTCAATCCTATTGAATGGAAGTGCTCTTCCAGGCGTCTCCAGCATTCGAGGAGATCTTCTTCACTCCTCACATCACTGATCAGCTGAGTGAGCTCCAAAGCCATTTTCAATCCTATTGAATGGAGGTGCTCTTCCAGGCGTCTCCAGCATTCGAGGATATCTTCTTCACTCCTCACATCACTGATCAGCTGAGTGAGCTCCAAAGCCATTTGCAATCCTATTGAATGGAGGTGCTCTTCCAGGTGTCTCCAGCATTCGAGGAGATCTTCTTCACTCCTCACATCACTGATCAGCTGAGTGAGCTCCAAAGCCATTTTCAATCCTATTGAATGGAAGTGCTCTTCCAGGCGTCTCCAGCATTTGAGGAGATCTTTTTCACTCTTCAGATCACTGATCAGCTGAGTGAGCTCCGAAGCCATTTTCAATGCTATTGAATGGAAGTGCTCTTCCAGGCGTCTCCAGCATTCGAGGATATCTTCTTCACTCCTCACATCACTGATCAGCTGAGTGAGCTCCAAAGCCATTTGCAATCCTATTGAATGGAGGTGCTCTTCCAGGCGTCTCCAGCATTGGAGGAGATCTTCTTCACTCCTCACATCACTGATCAGCTGAGTGAGCTCCAAAGCCATTTTCAATCCTATTGAATGGAAGTGCTCTTCCAGGCGTCTCCAGCATTTGAGGAGATCTTTTTCACTCTTCAGATCACTGATCAGCTGAGTGAGCTCCGAAGCCATTTTCAATGCTATTGAATGGAAGTGCTCTTCCAGGCGTCTCCAGCATTTGAGGAGATCTTTTTCACTCTTCAGATCACTGATCAGCTGAGTGAGCTCCGAAGCCATTTTCAATGCTATTGAATGGAAGTGCTCTTCCAGGCGTCTCCAGCATTCGAGGATATCTTCTTCACTCCTCACATCACTGATCAGCTGAGTGAGCTCCAAAGCCATTTTCAATCCTATTGAATGGAGGTGCTCTTCCAGGCGTCTCCAGCATTCGAGGAGATCTTCTTCACTCCTCACATCACTGATCAGCTGAGTGAGCTCCAAAGCCATTTTCAATCCTATTGAATGGAAGTGCTGTTCCAGGCGTCTCCAGCATTCGAGGATATCTTCTTCACTCCTCACATCACTGATCAGCTGAGTGAGCTCCAAAGCCATTTTCAATCCTATTGAATGGAGGTGCTCTTCCAGGCGTCTCCAGCATTCGAGGAGATCTTCTTCACTCCTCACATCACTGATCAGCTGAGTGAGCTCCGAAGCCATTTTCAATCCTATTGAATGGAAGTGCTCTTCCAGGCGTCTCCAGCATTTGAGGAGATCTTCTTCACTCTTCAGATCACTGATCAGCTGAGTGAGCTCCGAAGCCATTTTCAATCCTATTGAACGCAGGAGCTGAAATTTGAGAGGGAAGGTCAAGGGAGAATACAGATGGTGGTAGGTGCTATTGATGGAGAACCAGTGATCTATACAGAAAATAATAAACCTTTGAGCAATGATTTGCAGCGTTTTTAATCCCCACTTCACACCACTCCCCCGCCATTCCAGCCAACTAGCAGCCGTATTCACAAACTGCACTAAGTGGGGCTTTTTACTAAGTGAAGCTTGAAAGCTCCACTTAGAGCTTTACTTTAGAGAAAACGCTATTCACGTTCCAAACTTTGGAAGAAGTGACTCTTTAGCCGCTCTTTACCGAAGCTGAACTTTCGCCAAGTTACACTCTCCGGGTAAGTTTGGCTCCTACCACACTTTACTGGCCCTCAATGCAGCTTTTGACGAGAAGCACGTCTATTTTGCTTGCTTTGACAGCCGTTTTATGAAGTTTTTCCGTTCGGATTTACCTAAATGGAAAACTTATCAGTTTTTCTTCTATTTCCTTATCAGTTGAACTAAGAGCAGCTACACTAAAAACGATTGTCAATAGCGATTTCTCCTCAAGTTTCACTTTGGCCTAAAGTTTCACTTTCGGAAGTGCGACTTCAAGTGTCACTTTGGTGATTTTTGTGAATACGGGCCCAAGTTTCGACCTCCTGCGTGAGCTCTGTCGTTAGCAAAGCGACTGTCTTCCAAGAGGAACCACAATAAACGCGGCAGGATACTGATATGTTCTCAAGAAACTAAGGGGAAAACAAACGGCGGGGCATGTTGACAAAAACCGTATTCTTGTTTCACGACAATGCTCGCCCCCACTCCGCCCGTGAAACCCAAGCTTGGTTAGAACAGTTTCGCTGGGATGTTTTTGGCCATCCACCGTATTCTCCGGACCTGGCACCTTCCGACTATCACCTGTTCCCCAGACTGAAGAAACATCTTGGAGGTAGATTGTAGATGAATCCGCGGATCAGGATGATGGAAGCCCAAAGCGCTGAAGCCTAGTGGCTTCATTGTGCTACTTGAAGGTGGGAGCTTTGCTAACGACACAGAGCTCACGCAGGAGGTCGAAACTTGGTTGGCTGGAATGGCGGGGAAGAGGTATGAAGAGGGGATTAAAAAACTGAAAACCAGGTACTACCAAAAATGTTTGGAAATCAAAGGGGACTATGTGGAAAAATAGTCAACATGTTAACAATGGGAAATATACCTTATTTTTAATTTAATATTTTTTCAAAAATCCGTGATATTAACTTTTAAAAAACGAAGCCAGTGCATTGGTATCATTTTTATAATGGAGAATTTTTAATATTATCCTTCATAGCAATCCTTCGTTCGACTCGAATGAACCAAAAAATTACCAGAAATCGGTTAAAATACTTCTATGAAAATTCGCTCAACCTCGCTGTACGAATAGGACATGCTAAACAAATTCACCAGTAAGGTGCCTAGGCCCTACGTACAATATCTATAAACCTTACAGTTATTGCTTTTGTGAGTAAATATTGTCGATTTTGAAATAAACCAACCCAGCGACAGCAGGAACGTCGTATCCGCCTCTAACATTGTCCGGGCCGACGGGGACAGCAGCAGACAGGAGAAGACGAGGTTTCTTCACTTCCTGAGCTTCAGCTTCGAAAGATTCTCTCAACTCTGCAAAAAATTAAATAATGTTATATTGAGTAACAGTAGAGGTAGGATTTTAAATGATGTTATATTGATGTTATTGTAAGCCTTTGGTCGGGGTATCGATCCGATCGGGAATAAAAGATTCTAAATTTTGAGGTTACTGTTAAAAGGGGGAAGTGTAACGGTTCCAGGAACAACTGAAAAGACAAAAAACTTAAACTAGAAAATAGAAAATACTTAGCTTGTAACGTGTCGTTGGTAGCTTGACTCGATACGGCTTGGGAGATGAGGCTGCGTTCTACTTTGAAGTTACTCTTGATGATTATGAAAATGTTACCTGTTGTTATACCAATTGCGGTGTATCGGTTGTTGAAATAAAGAATGATTTTACGTTACTCGTTTCTGTGCAAGTGAATTTAACTACCTAGTTACCGATACCCGATACTCATGAACCAGAATCAGAACCAGGGCAAGATTGTAAGAAAATGTAGAGTAATGCAAGGTTTTTTATTAGGAACAAAATGAGACTAGGGGGTCCACGACCCAGTTCTGCCAGAAGGGCGTTCTACGAGAGGCAAATGTGATTGGTTTAACTTGACTAGGCGTTACAGCTCTCTTAAGATTAGATACAGGTAGATTTTGGTTTTAACTTCAATGTTCCAGTTCAGAATACTGTTTTCTTATAGTTACTGAGTTACTCTTCACTAACTACCTACTATTGGCCAATAAGATAGGTGTTACACTTTGTTCACTCACGTGACGGGGTACCGGAGCGAGTCCGCACACGATGAGAGGCGAGATGTAGATGTTGAGGGGAGTAGCCGGGATCGGACTGGATCGCGTCACGGTTCCTTCGGACGGTTCCAGGGGAGGCAGGACGGAAGCCGATTTCACTGAGGGGGCACCACTCACAGGATCTATCCTTCAATGTTCGACTGGGAGGCAGGAGGACGATTTTTGCACTAGTTCGATACAGGGTCGACACTGGTACGGGGGAGAACGCTTCACGGACGGGGGGGGTTAGCTTCAAGACAATGCTGGCTAGGCGCGCTTCAAAGGACTGAGGTGTTCAGGTCACTACCTCTCTATTAGAATGCTCCCCCTCTCCAGTCTGGCCAACCTAACAACGTCAAAAACCGCAGTTTTGATAGTCTTTGGTGATCAGGGCTTCTCTTGCTGGCTTGACAATTGTTGGTGGTGGTTTTGTGCCCAAGGTGGTGGGAGGGCACGATGAATGGCCACGCCCATTTGTGTGTGGCTGTGGGCTCCTTCTCCTGCTGCTGATTCAGGGCTTACTGGCCTCTGTGGCCTGGGTCTTCCTGTGTTGAGGGTGGATCAGGGCTGACTGGCCTCTGCGGCCTGGGGTCTCTCTCCCGGGGGTTGTCAGGGCTTAATGGCCTCGATGGCCTGATAGGGGAAACAGTGAGCTGCTGAGCGGCAGCTCACATCCCCCACCTCTCCGGGAGCCAGCGTCGTCCTCGATGACGCTGGGTATGGGCAGGGGTTGCGAGGGGTGAGCTCGTCGCAGCCCGGCCTCATACTTGTAGCGACGGCATCCTGGACAGGTTGATGGTGTGCGGGATTTCTTATGGTCTTCGGGACAGGTTGGTAATTCCCTCTGGGCCTCGTGCGACTTCTTGAGGCGTTGCCAGAACGTCTTACACGCCGTGCAGCGGAAGTTGACGATTTGCTGGCACGGGCGTGTACAGACGGGGCACGTCCTTGGTCCTTTTGGGGCCGACGACCTTTTCAGTCAGAGGACCAAGGGCGAGACGGTCCGGGGTTCCTCACACCGCTCGAGCTGGATTCGCGGGGTTCTAAGTGGCGTTGCCATCCAAGTTGCAAAATCCTGATAGAAGGTTGGCGTTGGCGGGTCGGGTATGTCTTCCTCGTGAGTGGGCTCCACGGCGTCGGCTGATGATGGAAGGGCGGTCTCATCGTCTGGTGCCTCAGGATCGGTGACCGGTGAAGGTAGGGTCACGGACACCGTGATTTCCTCGGGTACGGGTTCTGCTGCCGGGGAGGTTGATGGACTGAGCTCGACAGGTGTTGGTGTGCTCTTTTCCCGTCTCGTTTTCTTCTTCCTCTGGTTCTCCGTTTGACTGGTAGCTGAGTCGGAGGAGGAATCCGACGACGACCCTGAGGAAGATGAGGATGAAGAAGACGATGAAGATGGTTGTGAAGCGGGTACGCCCTCCTTCTTCTGGCGGCGCCTCATCTTGCTGGTGGACGTTGTTGCTGCTACTGGTGCAACGTCCTGAGATGACGAAGGCAAAGCGGTGGAGGTGCTTGCCGTCTCTGCTGGCTTGGTCTCAGTTGACTCGGTCCTCGCCGCGGGTGGCTCCGCAGCTGACTGTACCGGCACTGTGTCGAGGTGCTCGTGTTCGCACAGTGCCCGCAGCAGAGTTTGCTTCTCCAACAACCACTCGTTTTGCTTCTCGAGTAGGATGTCGCGCTCCTGGGCAATTCGATGGTAAATCGGGAGCAGCTCGGTAATTTCGGTGACCGAGACAATGGCCGCATCCGCCAATATGGCCTTGGCGTTGTACTCTTCTGTTCGTAACATGAACTTTATCAAGGTGGCTAGGGTGGGCATGGTGAACCTTGGATTGAACACGGGTTCCGCGGTATTCAGGACGGTGGGGGCCAACGCGTTAAGACGAGCGGTCGCGCGATCAAGGTACCGGTGTATTGTGGCGATATCTTCGTCTGGCGGTGGGGCTCCTTTTTGTGCTCGCGGATCCCGGAGATGTTGGTGCGTCATCCTAGAAACCACAAATT
Source organism: Apolygus lucorum (assembly GCA_009739505.2). NCBI lineage: Eukaryota > Metazoa > Arthropoda > Insecta > Hemiptera > Miridae > Apolygus > Apolygus lucorum. The sequence goes on from CM019171.2 coordinate 6,346,862, forward strand.
GCCCCTAATAGCATTTGACCCTTGAAATTGTACGGCATTTACTTGAGTGCGAACCAGCGCATCTTTGGCTCAATTGAGGATTGAAAGTACGGTGAGTACCTCAGTCTTTGATATGTGGTTATTCAAACTCGTTAGACCTGAAGGGTCTAGTAGTGGGTTTCTGGGTTCGTGGCATTGCGAGTTTGACCTGAAGGGTCCTGATTAAATGGTTTGACCTGAAGGGTCCTATTTAATTGGTTGACCTGAAGGGTCCAGTTCGATTTTCGTTCCTAACTTCGGCTTGCATTACTCAATTTATATGCATTACTCCATTTGGTATTCTTGTTTCAGGTGTGTGTGTTCGTGTGTTTCTGTCAGGTAAGTCTTAGTTTTAGTTAGTCAGTAAGTCATCGCCTTCCCGCATGGGTCTGGCTGTAGTTTACCGGCACTCTAGGTCGTAGTGAGTACCTTGGCGCAGAGCGATTTTCCGTACCTTCATCATTTTGGCGGCTGGTTGTGGCTGGCTGCTGCGATGTTGAGGCGACGGGTTGCTCGTTCCTTACGCTCGGTGGGGTGTCAGGAGACTCGGTGGTCTGATCCCATATGTCGTGCTGACGAGGTGTCGTGACAGTGAGCGCAGAGGTCGCTGGGCTTCCCAGGGTCCCTCTTGTAGTGGAACCTGAGGGTTCCGCTGAACTCGGAACATTCTCCGGGGTGCTCGTGATTGTGTCCGATGAGTCTGCAGATTGGGGACCTTGGTTACATGGTTCTTCTGTCACCCACTCCATTAGATGGGAATCTTCGGGGTTTACTTTTGATGGATCGTCGATCTGAGGAAGTGGAACTATCGGTTGTTCTTGTTCCAGTTCGGTCAAATGTTCCATGAAGGCTTCATCTGGAACTCCAGCGGAGAAAGCGGGCTTTAGTCGGTTGATATGCACTGTTTGGCACTTGATATCGGCGACGTCTCGGATTTCATAGGTTACTTCCGTATGTTTCTTTGTTACGACCCAAGGGCCTGACCATGGGCTCCATAATTTCCGCGCGGCTCCAACGGGCGGTTGCATTTCCCTTAGATACACTCGATCTCCGGGTTGGAACGATCTCGCGGCCAGACGAGCGTTTATGATGTCGCTTCTCTTTTTCCATGCTTGGTGGAGACAGTGGATTGCAGCGTTATGGGCCGTCTGAAGATGCTTCAGGCCTGTGGTGTCTTCTGGTGAGCTTCTCAGGCTTTGGAAGGACTCGTTGGGAAGTCTTATTTCTCTTCCGAAGGTTAAGAAATTTGGAGAGAATCCTGTGCTTTTGTGAGGCAGAGATCGATAAGCAGCGAGGGCGATTGGCAGTACCGATTCCCAGGCGGTGGTATTCTTGACTATCTTCGAGAGGATGTTGGCGAGGGTTTTGTGAAAGCGTTCACAAACGCCGTTACCTTCAGGGTGATACGCCGTCGTGAAGACTTGACGTATCCCCCATTTGGTGCACAGTTCCTTCGTCGACCTTGCGGTAAAAGCAGTCCCTCGATCGGAGATGAGCCGTTCTGGTACGCCATGGACAGGTATGTAGCGGGTTGCCAGGACTCGGGCCACAGTTCCGGCGGTGCAGTCTGGTACAGGGTAGGCCTCGGCGTACTTGGTGAAGTGATCGATGGCGGTTAAGATATATTTCTGGGTGGTTCCGGACGTGACTGGTCCTACGAAATCCACCCCAACAATCTGTCCTGGCCTATCGGGTAAAAGCGGCTTCTGGATCGGGGGTCGGAGGCCGGATGGCGTATTACGGCGTTGGCAGGTTTCGCACCTTCTCACGTACTCCCTGACGTCCTTCGACAAGTGTGGCCAAAACCCCAACTTCCGAACAAGCTTTTCGGTGGTCTCCGCTCCAGGGTGTCCTGACCACTCGTTTCGATGGCATCTATCCAGGAGCCACTCCCTCAAGGACGCGGGCATGAGTGGGACCCATTCATCCTTACCATCCAACCAAACCTGTGTTTCAAGTACTCCGTCGTTCCGCCGTGTTTTTCCTCCTTTCTCGAAGATCACTGTCGTCTGTACCCACGAATCGATGTTTTGCGCCGCTATCATCAAGCTTTTTGGGAATTCCAGCGTCAGTGCGGCTATTTCCATCCTGCTCAAACCATCGGCATGCTTCATTGCGGTCCCTGGGCGATACCTTGGTATAAAATCATATTCCGCCAAGCGTAAAACCCAACGACCAATACGGGAGGTGGGATCTCGCAATCGCATGGCAGCTGTAAGGGCCATATGATCTGTTTGTAATTCGAAGGGTTGCCCCAGTAGGTATTCTTGGAAATGCCTCACGGCCCAAACCACCGCGAGAAGTTCCCGTTCGGTCACGGAGTAGCGCGTCTCGGCGGGGTTGAGCTTGCGGCTTGCGTACGCTACTGGCTTTTCTTCTCCGTCGTGATCTTGGGATAGGACCGCTCCCAGGGCCGTTCCTGAAGCATCCGTTGCCAGGACGAAGGGTTTCGTGAGGTCTGGGTATGCCAGCACCGGCTCTTCAGTAAGGCGCTTCTTTAGTTCGTCAAATGCGCTTTGATGTGCCTGCGTCCACTCGAACGGGTTCGTTTTCTTTAGTAGATCGGTCAACGGTGCGACGATCCCTGAGAAGTTCGGGATAAACCGTCTGTAAAATCCCGCGAGTCCTAGAAAGGACTGGAGCCTCAGGGATGTTGTGGGGACAGGAAACTCTCGGACGGCTTGGGTTTTCTCAGGTTCTGTGTAGATTCCTTGGGTCGTCACTCGATGACCGAGGAAGCGTACCTCCGTTCTCCAGAACTCACACTTTGCCAGGTTCACTTGCAATTGGGCATCCTGTAAGCGCTCGAACACCTCTCGCAGCCGCTCAAGATGTTCCTGCAGCGTCGTGGAGAAGATGATTACATCATCCAGGTACACAAGGCAGTTTCTTCCGAGCAATCCGTCCAGTACATTGTTCATGACTCTTTGAAAAGTCGCGGGAGCATTTTTTAACCCGAAGGGCATTTTGTCATATTCAAAATGTCTCCCAAGGACCGAGAAAGCTGTTTTTTCTTTAGTATCGGGGTGCACTGGTATCTGATGATACCCGGACAAGAGATCGATAGTTGTGAACCACCGACAACTGCCCAATAAAGCCAACGTTTCCTGCAGACGAGGTATCGGGTATGCGTCTCCCTTTGTGATCTTATTTAATCGTCGGAAATCGGTGCAAAACCTCCACTTTTGTTCCTCTCCAGGTGGGGTCTTCTTTTTGACGAGAAGAACTGGGGCGCACCATGGGCTGGTGGAAGCACTGATGACTCCGGCTTCTAACATGTCCTTTAATTGCGTTTCAACCACCTCGCGAAGCGCGTGCGGTATGGGGTAAGGTTTCTGCGCCGTCACCTTGGGTTGGGTAGTCGTAATTTCGTGGTAGACCTCCAGGCTGCATCCCTCACTGGTTGGTGGTTGAAAGAGCTCACGGAAGTTTAAGAGAGTTCCTTTAGCTGCTTCTCGATCGGCATTCGTCAGGTGACTGAGTTTGGCTTCAATAGCTGCTCCCAATTCCGGTTGCGGTTCGTCCCATTGATCCGTAGGAAATATTTCCCAATCCTCCATTTCTGCGTCTATGTCGGTTGTGTTCCCGAGATCCCGCGTGGAATTACCGCCACTCGTCGACGCCTCTAGAGCCCTTTGTCGCTCTCCTCCCGACAACTCGGGGGCGCTCTGGCTTGACGTTGGGGACGGTAGTGCGGTTTGCAGGGTTGCCACTCGTGCTCTGGTCCCGATGAAGTCTTCATCATCACCTATTTCATCTTCAGGAAGAATTTCTACTTCCCACTCGTGGCTGCCATCAAATTTGTAGTGGGATTTCCATGGATCAGGCTCTTCTTGCGGACCATCTTCAAGTCCGTCCAATGGTTCATCCGAGGTTACACCCAGCGATACACTCGGCGTTACTCCTTGCGTTCCGGTTGGTTCCGGTGTGCATATCAGGGGCAATACACCTTGCGTTACACCCGGCGATACACCCGGCGTTACACCCTGCGTCCCGGTTGGTTCCTGTGTGTATATCAGGGGCGATACACCTTGCGTTACACCCGGCGATACACCCGGCGTTACACCCTGCGTTCCGGTTGGTTCCTGTGTGTATATCAGGGGCGATACACCTTGCGTTACACCCGGCGATACACCCGGCGTTACACCCTGCGTTCCGGTTGGTTCCTGTGTGTATATCAGGGGCGATACACCTTGCGTTACACCCGGCGATACACCCGGCGTTACACCCTGCGTTCCGGTTGGTTCCTGTGTGTACATCAGGGGCGATACACCTTGCGTTACACCCGGCGATACACCCGGCGTTACACCCTGCGTTCTGGTTGGTTCCTGTGTGTATATCAGGGGCGATACACCTTGCGTTACACCCGGCGATACACCCGGCGTTACACCCTGCGTCCCGGTTGGTTCCTGTGTGTATATCAGGGGCGATACACCTTGCGTTACACCCGGCGATACACCCGGCGTTACACCTTCGGTTTCAGGGGGCGATGCGGTTGGGAGGTCCTGACCCGCGCACAAGGCAGCGGTTACCTCCGACGACACACCCCGGTTCCATCTTTCTAGGGAGGTCAAGGCCCCGTCGGTCAAGGTTTCAAGGTCGGTTTCCGGTGTGAAGCGTTCCTCGAAGGTCACGATGGGAAGTTCCTCAGAGCAGCTGTGGTGCGGGGGTGAAGGGGGGGCCATCACAACCCGAAAGGTGCTGGGGAGGACTGTGTCGGCGCTTTCACGAAGGCTCAGGCGCGGTGACCCAGTTTCCTCCCTCCTCCCGAGCTGCGACACCATCCCGATACTTCCCAACTCACAACAAAGGGGGTCCATGTTCCTCCATTCCTCTTCACTTTCCGTTCTCATTCCCATCGTCGGTCCAGTTGTGAAAGTCATCGGAACCCGTCTGAGTACATCTAGACCCAGTAAGTCGAGGGTCGCACCCTTCCGGGCGAACACGAGGAAGTTATGTTTGAAGCGGTATTTACCGATACGGGTGTCAATACATTGTTCCCCGGCGAAGGGTAATAGGGCCCCATCCGCTCCCCATGCCATGATTTTCGTCGGTTTCATCGGGATTCCCGATACAGGCTTAGCTAGAACCGATAAGGCGGCTCCGGTGTCTATAAGCATGTTCCGGGTTTCATTCCCGAGACCCACTTCCACTTTGAGTGTTCGTATCATAGGTCGTTCCACGGCCGTTACATGGAGATTAGTCGGTTCTTGTGACTTATAGCGGTTGACCTCATTCACATGTTTCGGGTCGGCGATTGGTTGCGACACGGGTAGTAATTTCCGTTTCTGGGGACAGCTCTCTTCTAGGTGTTCCCGACACCCGCAAAAGTTACAGAATATAGTCTGTTGCGGACTCTTGGGGCAGTCGACGGGGAAGTGGTCCATTGCAGCGCAGAAGATACAGGGGTATCGCGGTGCGGGTCGTTCATTTGTTCTTAGGCGTGGTTCGTCACTGTTCCACCTGTTACGGCGGTCGTCACCGGCTCGCTGTTCCCGTCGGGGCACCGGTTGATCCTTTCGGGGGCATCGGGCGGCAAAGTGGTTGGTTCCACCACAATTGTAGCACCTTAATTCACCCGATACAGCTGCTAGGTCCCATCGTTCCTCCGTTTCTTCAGTTTCTACTAGCGTGTTCTCGAGTTCCTCCGCTCGTTCCAGGGCAATACGAAGTGATGTGGGTCGGTTGGTTACGAGAAATGCGCTCATCTTTCTTCCGACACCCCTCACGAAGGCGCTCAAAGTTTTCCGTTCGACCCATTCCCGTTTCTCATGGCGGTCGAGATGCGTACCTTCTTCAAGTACTGCGCATCGAGCCAGTCCTCTAATGCGATCGGCGAACTGCCTGAGCGTTTCTGAGGTGTTCCTCTTGATGGTCCAGAGTAGGGCTGCGGCATGTTGCGGGTTCTCGCGCATGAACCAGTTCATCATTTCGTCCCGTATCACTTCGTACGCGTTGTCATACTCGAGGGTATCGTCTCTGTCTATCAGAAATTGTTTCGCAGTTCCCCTGGTTTTAGTTCTCAGGAGTCTCATTTTTTGTTTCTGGGTCAATCCGGTAGTTACGGTATCGAAATTTGCGAAAAATGACCCGACACTCAGCGAACCCGGTGTATCTGGGTCCCATGGTTCCAGTTCTAACAGTAGTGAACGTGGAATACCATCCTTGTCACCGTCTTGGGTCGTCTCGTGATACTTTTTGAGTAACACGTTCATCTGTCTCATGGTTTCGGTCAGCGTATCGACCGCTTCCTTGTTGTTGAAGGGTTGTTGTTCCTCCTCATCCTCGACGTCCGAAAGTACCATGTTTCACTTTTTAAGACGCGGCAAAATAGGTAAACACAGCACAGTCAATACGGTCGGTTCCGACTCGGTAGCAGTTACTGTCTCGTAGTTCAGTCTGGGGTTGGTAGTTGTGTGTTCCCGTATGACGATACGGTTTGTCTTAGTGTTCCTGTGTGACGACACAGTTCGTTGGAATGTGAGTGTAGTGGTGAGGTGTAACCTACTTTCGGAGTTACCGTTACGAGGTGTCCTACCTACCTACTACCCTTGGTTCTGACCTGTTTCGACACTTTTTGAAATCGGATCGGCCGATACCTTAGGCACAAATATTTTATTTTGTGGGTTCGTGCAGGGCGCCACCACACGCGATCCGTCAATACACCGGATCCGAAATGAAAGTTTCGGGTCCGATACAGTTCCGGGTTCGCGCTTTGCAGGAATCCCACCCGCTGCCACCAAATTTGTAAGCCTTTGGTCGGGGTATCGATCCGATCGGGAATAAAAGATTCTAAATTTTGAGGTTACTGTTAAAAGGGGGAAGTGTAACGGTTCCAGGAACAACTGAAAAGACAAAAAACTTAAACTAGAAAATAGAAAATACTTAGCTTGTAACGTGTCGTTGGTAGCTTGACTCGATACGGCTTGGGAGATGAGGCTGCGTTCTACTTTGAAGTTACTCTTGATGATTATGAAAATGTTACCTGTTGTTATACCAATTGCGGTGTATCGGTTGTTGAAATAAAGAATGATTTTACGTTACTCGTTTCTGTGCAAGTGAATTTAACTACCTAGTTACCGATACCCGATACTCATGAACCAGAATCAGAACCAGGGCAAGATTGTAAGAAAATGTAGAGTAATGCAAGGTTTTTTATTAGGAACAAAATGAGACTAGGGGGTCCACGACCCAGTTCTGCCAGAAGGGCGTTCTACGAGAGGCAAATGTGATTGGTTTAACTTGACTAGGCGTTACAGCTCTCTTAAGATTAGATACAGGTAGATTTTGGTTTTAACTTCAATGTTCCAGTTCAGAATACTGTTTTCTTATAGTTACTGAGTTACTCTTCACTAACTACCTACTATTGGCCAATAAGATAGGTGTTACACTTTGTTCACTCACGTGACGGGGTACCGGAGCGAGTCCGCACACGATGAGAGGCGAGATGTAGATGTTGAGGGGAGTAGCCGGGATCGGACTGGATCGCGTCACGGTTCCTTCGGACGGTTCCAGGGGAGGCAGGACGGAAGCCGATTTCACTGAGGGGGCACCACTCACAGGATCTATCCTTCAATGTTCGACTGGGAGGCAGGAGGACGATTTTTGCACTAGTTCGATACAGGGTCGACACTGGTACGGGGGAGAACGCTTCACGGACGGGGGGGGTTAGCTTCAAGACAATGCTGGCTAGGCGCGCTTCAAAGGACTGAGGTGTTCAGGTCACTACCTCTCTATTAGAATGCTCCCCCTCTCCAGTCTGGCCAACCTAACAACGTCAAAAACCGCAGTTTTGATAGTCTTTGGTGATCAGGGCTTCTCTTGCTGGCTTGACAATTGTTGGTGGTGGTTTTGTGCCCAAGGTGGTGGGAGGGCACGATGAATGGCCACGCCCATTTGTGTGTGGCTGTGGGCTCCTTCTCCTGCTGCTGATTCAGGGCTTACTGGCCTCTGTGGCCTGGGTCTTCCTGTGTTGAGGGTGGATCAGGGCTGACTGGCCTCTGCGGCCTGGGGTCTCTCTCCCGGGGGTTGTCAGGGCTTAATGGCCTCGATGGCCTGATAGGGGAAACAGTGAGCTGCTGAGCGGCAGCTCACATTATAAATGATGTTATATTGAGTACCAGTAGAGGTAGGATTTTAAATGATGTTATATTGATGTTATAAATGAGTATATTGAGTACCAGTAGAGGTAGGATTTTTTATTCTTTTATTCTATTTTTTCTACCAGGTACCTTTCATTCATTGGAATCAAATTGCTTGAGTTTCGCCATAAGTATTTTTTTAAATAGTTTTTTGAGTGCTTACCACAATCACCACAAGCTTATTGCTATATTCACTTTGAAAGTCTTTGACGTTTGACCTACTTTGGTTCATCGAGAGTTGAGTGAGAGCCAGATGGAGAATATGGGTTGGTGCCCTCTACTCATGTTTGACTGACAATGAGTGGGTTAAATGTTTTGTTTTTGTTGAGTATCCGTTTTATTTTATTATAAAAAAATTTATGCCTAAATAGACCTCGGTAGGAGAATTTGCTTGAAGTTTTGATCCATTTGTTGTGACTAGTGTCAGATTGTTTTGGGTTCAGCTTCTTCAGGCCCTGATGGAAACATATTTTCCGAAAGCTAGGCAATAACGGCGTAGTATACATTAATGGATGACCCCAGTCCCGAACACCAGGGGTTTCAGCAGTCGAGGTGCACAACTAAATAAGTAGGTGAATGTAAAGAAAGATGTACAAGCCTTTTAGAAGAAGGACGTAATTCTTCTTGTCGTCTCCCCCTTTAGGATACTCCCAATCGATGTCGAGTCCGTCGAAAGACCTCTGCCGCAGGAACGGGATGGCGCTGTAGATGAACGTCTGCCTCGCGTATCTCGTGGCTGACATGTCCTTGAATTTTTGGGTTCCAAAGGACCATCCTCCTGCAAGACGAGAAAACGGTGAGAACAGAAAAATTTAGACCAACCGGTGTCTTTAGTTCAAACGAAAGGAAAGGGGAAAACAGGTAACCAAAGATTCAAGAATACTTATCAGCGAGGGGTAAGAAGTACGCTACTTAGGGGTTTTGGAATTGGTATAGGTTCCTTCTAGCGCAGTACAAGCGTACTTGGTAAAAGTAGATGATTTTTTCAACTGAGCCAATTTGTATACCAAGAAATAAAGCATGGATTCTTGTTTAACCCTTAATTTCTCACTTGTTCAAAAAAAAATTTCCTAATTAAAAAAAAATTAAGATGTATTTTGACAAAACTAAAGAATATTTGAGCAGAGGGTTCCTGAAAGGGCCTGTTACAGTCTGCCAGCTCAAGAATGGCCTTTCCAAGGGCCACACTAGAGCTATCTCTCTGCGTCAGCAGAATCTTTCTATAAACCCAATTTTGTTGGAATAGAAGAAGGAAATTCGGAACTATCCAATTGGGTACAGAACCAAGAAATAAGGTGGAGGAGGTCCACTTCATAGAGGGATCTGTGCTACCATAGAGAGTGGCGCCATCTCTGACGAGGAAACCCAACTAATAACGTACAAGGCGAGAAATGAGGGTAGCAGATACCTTGACCCCCTATTAGGGTCAGTCAACTCGAGAATTATTTTGTTTTTTCTTTGCGTTATTTTTTTATGATATGTTTTCTTACACTATCAATACATCAAGTAGTATCAAGTATCCAATAGGTATCAGTTTAGGCTTAAAGGTGGATAAACCGTTGCAGGTAAAAATCGGACTTCCAAAAAGATATCTCAGGATATTATGGGTTAAAACGTCCAAATCCATTCAAGTTTTAAGACGAAATGGGGATGGAGAAGAAGTTAATACTTCTCCTGTTCATCCTCGATCCACTCAGAACCTCCCATCACGAGCCTGTGATATCAGCTGGGTGAGGTATTTGATAGATAACTTTCAGGTGAAAACGTGAAAATAAAATGTCGCCTTACCGATGGCCAGAAGGGTCTTCAACTTGGGATTGGCTTTCTTCAAGTTCCTGATTCTGTCGTAAAGGCCGATCTTGCCGTCTTTGGTATCGTCGTTGGTTTCGAAAGACGAGAGCTTCCCTTTCTTGAGCCACCCGAAAGCGAAGATGATGTGCGTGCATAGGTCAGGCTCGATGTCCTCTGGGAGGAACTTGCCGACTTTGGGACGGTACTGCGACCAGTTCGTGTAGTAACAAACGACCTACGAAAAGAACTGCCATTGGTTACAAATATTATTTTATAATTTAAACTAGGTAGGTATTTAAACAAGCAGTTTCCATGATGAAGATGAAGCTGTACAATAAGCAAACACAAACATTAGACGGGCTTAATGGCCTGCCGTCCCAGGAGGGACATTTGGAAGTACATCGATTTACCTAGACGGAACAACAATGTCGATAATCATTAGCTTTTGATCAAGGGGTAACAAAAATTTGCAACTTTAGGAGATTGGCTGCCAGATCGGTCGGCTGTCTTACTTTTCCTTCAACTATCGAAGTTAAGGGTCACTCCGAAGGAAAATCATAGATTAATACACTTGTGGTGACTTCCTCCTTCTTTTGGAAGACTGCCAGGCAGGTCGGCTGCCCAAGAAAGTTTCCTTTGACTCCCAAAGATTGAGGTTCACTCCTAATAACTTTGTAACCTAACTCTGAGCTCCTGGGTTCTCGTAATATTGGTTTGCAACGTCGAAGATCGCGGGTGGATTTAAGCTCTCGATCAAGATTTAAGAATAAAACTTTTCAATGGTAGGAGATTGGCTGCGATAGGCGAAGGCTGCCAGATCGGTCGGCTGTCTTACTTTTCCTTCAACTATCGAAGTTAAGGGTCACTCCTAAGGAAAATCTTAGATTAATGCACTTGTGGTGACTTCCTCCTTGTTTTGGAAGACTGCCAGGCTGGTCGGCTGCCCAAGAAAGTTTTCTTTGACTCCCAAAGTTCACTCCTAATAACCTAGTAACCTAACTCTGAGCTCCTCGGTTCTCGTAATATTGGCTTGCAACGTCGAAGATCGAGGGTGGAGAAGTATTTAAGCTCTCGATCAAGATTTAAGAATAAAAACTTCAGTGGTAGGAGATCGGCTGCGATAGGCGAAGGCTGCCAAATCGGTCGACTGTCTTAATTTTCCTTCAACTATCGAAGTTAAGGGTTACTCCTAAGGAAAATCATAGATTAATGCACTTATGGTGACTTCCTCCTTCTTCTGGAAGACTGCCAGGCAGGTCGGCTGCCCAAGAAAGTTTCCTTTGACTCCCAAAGTTGTGGTTCTTTCCTGTACCTAATCAATTTATACACATGTCGTGACCTCTTCCTATCGTTCACGTAATACAATAAACCACCAGGTGTGCGCCCAACAAGAATCCACATGTTCCCAGAGTGGCAGTTGGAGTCAACCTCCATTTAACTCAATAAGTCTCTCCTTGTTTACTTAATATCGATACCTTTTAGCACAAAGGTGCTATGTCCATCCATTTTCCACATTTAAAATTTTTTTTTCAACTTCAGAAAAACTCAAATTCAAAAAAACTGTTATTTACCTTCTTGACGATTATAGCTTGAAAATTTCTTGAAGAAATTAAAAAGTTTAGAGTAATAAGCCATTATTGTAGGAATTGTGTACCGGTGATAACTTCTTTTGCGTTTTTCTCAAAACTTCGTTTTTGGACATAGCGCCTTTGTGCTTTAAGGTATCGATATACTCTGACCTTCAAAACTATCACTTATCGGATTCGGGCCTGGTAGGATCATCTTAACTACCACAACCTCATCTTGTTGAATAGGTTTCATGCCATCCACCTCTCACCCTCACCTCTGTCGTTTTAAAGGTTTCGGGCTGTTTGACGTCCTTGGGAAAGCCGTTGGTATTGAATCAACAAATCCTCTTACATGTTACATCCTTTTTCTCAGCCAGAGTAAATTTTAAGTTATAAGTCAGTCCAATTCAGTTAATTTTATCCAGAGTCATTTATTTAAAAGTACTTAACACAGAGTATCAACATTATTATTATTATTAATAAAGTAACTTTATTATTATTATAAAGTAACACCTTTCTACTCAACAAAAACTTCAATCAGTTAGAAATTCGGTGTTTTTATTGAGTAGAAAGGTGTTACCTCATGCTCACTACCATATCTACGAATAATGCGTATTTTATGTACGAAAAACGAAGGTTTTCTTCAAAAAATCTACTTTCTAGCCGTCAGAATCATTCGGAAGTATCACTATTGGATTCAGCGTAAAAAATTACATAGGAAATGATAACAAACTCGCCAAGCCGTCTTGAGATCGAGGGAGACCATAAACCGCTTGAAACACTGGATTTGCCTGTAAAACACACGTTTTTTGACATTCAAACTTCATTTACTCTTCCAATTTGAATGTTAAAAAGAAAAATTGATAGACCGTTGGAAAACTGACAATTTGAACATATTTTCTCCGAAGAGCGCCCATCAAAAAGGGCAGGGATTTAGAGGGAAAAATTTGTTCGAAGAAAGTCAAGTTTAGAAAAATTTGTAAAGTTGGCTTTTTGACTTGATTTTTTGGAACTATTTTATTGCTGAAATATTTTGGTTTTGCACTAGATAGCTTAGGAATTTAACGGTCTTTCTAACAGCGTAGTCAGAATCGAATTTTCAGGAGAAATAAGGAAGTTATGACCAAATCAGTGCCGTAAGGTCGAAAACGCGAAGAAAAAATTTAAAGTGAAAAAAAAATGAATTTTGAGTGGGTTAAAAGAAAATTGCTAAGACATTTTTTGTTGGAAATACCTTGTAGAATCGAACCCTGAAGTAACTTCAGCATAACTGTTATGCTCATCCAAAGTGTAGACACCCTGTATAGACTATTTTAGAGCATTGAGTGCAAAATGTGCTCATTACCCTCTTCAATGAGGGATCCCGATCTCTGATACATATTTTCACCCATACGTTGCCCAGGAAACTGATAATTCATCTTTTTGTCTACCGGAACCGTTTACTGCCAAAGCTCTACCGATCATGACCAAAATTGGTACACAGGGTGTCCCATGTTAAGGACCGAAAAACTTCAGGAGTCCACTAGAAACATGGTGAATTTAACGCCCTATCCAACGGTGTAATTAGATTTTGAATTGCTTGTAAATTAAGCGAGTTTGTCATTTTTATGGCTTAAGGTCGAAAACACGAAAAAAATCTTAAAATTGAAATAACTCGGAAACTAAGCGTCTAACGAAAAATTGCTAAGAGACACTTTCTTACTAAAATTAGTTGTAGAATCGACTCCCGAAGTTTTTCGGTCCTTAAGTTGGGACACCCTGTATACAGGGTGTCGCCCTAACTCGAGGACCAAACTTCAAGGATCGATTCTACACCTAATTTGAAAACTTTTTTGTCTCTTGACATTTTTTGTTTAAACGCTTTAAAATTATACTTTTTCCACTTCTAAGATTTTGTTCGTGTTTTCGACCTTGAGCCATTAAAACGGCCATAACTCCCTCAATTTACTGGATAAACTCAAATATGAGTATACCGTTGGAAAGAACGTTAAATTTCCTATCAGTTCATTAGGACAAAAAAGCTTCTTAAGCCTTTCGTATAAGTGAATAAATTGGTCAAAGTCAGAAATTTAAAACTTTCTCGAAAATCACCATTTTTCAGGCTGACTCATCTTATGTAATAAACAGCCGTATCGGCGGGCACTCAACGGAAAAAACTTGCCCAGAATCTCAGCTTTCCAACGGTTTATCAATTTTTCTTTTTAACATTCAAATTAGAAGAGTAAATGGAGTTTGAATGCCCGAAAACGTGTGTTTTACAAGCAAATCCTGTGTTTTAAGCGGTTTCTGGTCCCCCTCGACCTCAAGATGGCTTGACGATTTTGGTATCATTTCCTATGTAATTTTCTACGCTGAATCAAATAGTGATACTTCCGAATGGTTCCGACTGCTAAAAAGTGGATTTTTTGAAGAAAACCTTCGTTTTTCGTACATAAAATACGCATTATTCTTGAATGTGGTAGTGAGCATGAAGTAACACCTTTTAACTCAACAAAAACTTCAATCAACGGTGTTTCAATTCAATTCGGTGTTTTTATTTAGTTAAAAGGTGTTACTTCATGCTCACTAACACATTCAAGAATAATGCGTATTTTATGTACGAAAAACGAAGGTTTTCTTCAAAAAATCCACTTTCTAGCAGTCGGAACCATTCGGAAGTATCACTATTTGATTCAGCGTAGAAAATTACATAGGAAATGATACCAAAATCGTCAAGCCATCTTGAAGTCGAGAGGGACCAGAAACCGCTTAAAACACAGGATTTGCTTGTAAAACACACGTTTTCGGGCATTCAAACTCCATTTACTCTTCTAATTTGAATGTTAAAAAGAAAAATTGATAGACCGTTGGAAAGCTGAGATTCTGGGCAAGTTTTTTCCGTTGAGTGCCCGCCGATACGGCTGTTTATTACATAAGATGAGTCAGCCTGAAAAATGGTGATTTTCGAGAAAGTTTTAAATTTCTGACTTTGACCAATTTATTCACTTATACGAAAGGCTTAAGAAGCTTTTTTGTCCTAATGAACTGATAGGAAATTTAACGTTCTTTCCAACGGTATACTCATATTTGAGTTTATCCAGTAAATTGAGGGAGTTATGGCCGTTTTAATGGCTCAAGGTCGAAAACACGAACAAAATCTTAAAAGTGAAAAAAGTATAATTTTAAAGCGTTTAAAAAAAAAATGTCAGGAGACAAAAAAGTTTGCAAATTAGTTGTAGAATCGATCCTTGAAGTTTGGTCCTCGAGTTAGGGCGACACCCTGTATTGACCATGAAGGTGAGTAGATAAAATAATGAATGCATGCATTTATATGTCTTTATAATCAAAAACCTTGAAAGGATAGAATCGATGTGTCAATGTTCAGTCGGTACCACAAATATTAATTAAAAAAAAAAAAGATCACCACAGAACCTACTTACCTTGTAACCATCGTCGCTGGGTGCAGAGGACGTCCCTTCTGAGCTGGACTTCTTGGAGATGGCGGGAGAGGTGGACTTATCGGACACCCGACTCCTCACCTTGAATCTGTTGACGCTGGCGCTCGTCTCCTGATCCTGGCGCTTGGCCGACGATCCTGACGGCCTCCGGAGTCTCCGTCGAGTCGCTGGAAAACAATGATGACTCGTTAGTGGTTTAAAGGTGCGGCAGAGGTGCCAGTTATTGGCCACAAAAGTCTCTCAGATTGTTCCAAATCGATAGTAAAAGTGTGAAACCTCGTAAGTCGAGTTATGTTTGAATCAAAAATCCTAAGCCATAAATACCGAAATGAGTACGAAATTTGCGAACAGAAGTCTTGCGAATAGGAGTCACGTTCCACCAGTTTGCTTTCAATAGAAATCTTCATCCATAAGAGATAAAACATGGGGCGGCCCTTGAAACTATTTTTTTTTTTCGTCCTCTGAAAAGTTTCTATTTTCGGACAGAAGAATTTACACTATCGAAATCGTTTTGCCCCTCTACTAATTCAATATCAATACACATAATGTTGGGACGAAGAAAGCTCTACATACATATATGGGTCATTTCAAAATTTCGGTAACATTTATGTAACTGGAGCTTATTGGTATCAAATTTTGCTCAAATGCGTACAGACATTTTTTTCTCCACTTATTGGTATCTGTAAGCATAGCTATCATTCATCTTCCAGTAAAAATCGTGTTGTATTACCCTGAAAAAAAAGGTAAAGTGCCGAATTCTCACTTCCTAGTCTTGTCACAGTGTAGAGGTAGAGAACTTCACCTAAGCTGAAGTAAATCAAAATTTATTTTTTTAGTGTCCCAACTTGAGCAATTCTGTAGGATCTGATGTATAAATTCGATAATTGCCTGGAATTCGAAAATTTCATAAATGTAACTCCCATTAAAAGTTGATAACCCATTTGAAACCGTATCTTTTTTTTTTTGATCGAATTTTTACACAAAACTTTGTAGGTTCACTAATTTTGACCTCAGGAACACGGGAAAAATATTGAAAAAATTCTGCCAAAAGCCAATTTACTGAAATTGGTGGGTGCCATGCGGCACCGCTGGTAAGATATGACACGTCCGATGGAGTGCATGTGAAGACCAAGGATATAAGTTTTTTTAACAAAAATAAACTGTTACCCGGTAGTAAATAGAAGGAATAACAATATTCACATGAACATAATAACATAATTTAGTCAATTCTGTATTTTTTACCACAAAACGATACATTTGAAAATCGTATGAGAGAAATATTGTTACGGAACATTCAAATTTTCGATAAAATAACATAGAACAAACCACTTACAAGCCCACAAAGGACTTGTGGCACATTGTTCTAGTCTGGGACTTCCAGTTGAAGCCAGCCCACTTCTTTTCTTCTATTCATTATGAAAAGACGAAAAGACACCTATGATAGGTGTTCACGACATAATGGTCCCTGCGATCAAACAGGATGTCGTCCAACACTCAAGAAGACGGTATTTGTAGGTACCTCACAAACGATTCTGAATGTCTCCTTGACGTTGTATAATTAAAAAAAAAAAAAAACTTTCGTCGCCTAGCATTGCTAACCATATCGCAATTCTTGTCAGATTTCAGGTCCCTGTAGCAGCGATTGTCAAAAATCTGAATAATTTTGCTGTGGCCAGCAACTACACCTTGTTTAATCGCCTGACTCTTCATCAGTCAGTACATTCTACTACTGGTAAGTATATTTTAATCATGGATTGTACCCTAGATGTAGAGAGATTGAAAGTTTTGATAAATGTTTTGAATTCACTCGATTTCACTGTCGTCATCACGTTTGTTTACCATGGAAGGGATTTTATATAAATGTATTATTTTGTATGTTTGTAGTTGGTTATACAAATATAGTGCTAAAAGTTCGAACCAGCCTGATTATTTCTCACTTCCTAGACTCATACCTCACTACCTAGAAAGTTGATTTTATTCAAAATGGCGTATCCATGCTAACTTGAAAGATTATGTGTGCTCAGTTAAGAAACACCCTAAGGGACCCGTACACTACGCTACAACGTAAAAAAAATTGTTTCCTGATGGTTTTTTTTTCCAGAAAAATGAAACCCCAAATGTTACCGAAATTTTGAAATGACCCATAGGTACGAGTATATATCGTCACTCCTCTGCCAAAACCACGAAACTGAAAATGTATTGTTTTTCAGTAGAGGCTTCCAAACTTACTCCGTAACTTTTTATCGTTACGGATAATCAATACTTCGATTGTTGCACTGTTTTCCTCACCTTACAACATGACATAATAAGACATTATACTTAGTTTAAATAGGTTTCTCTCCTTCAAATTGTCATGAACAATCTGGATGACCTCACAGTGTCCTAAAAACGGAAATTAGTGGTTTTTGTGGAGTGGGTCCGCAAACGGGAAATCCTTGCAATAGCCATAAATTTTACAATTTCCATCCGAATTCGATGAAGGGATTGTCCGAATTTTGAGGGATTGTTCGGATTGGGGTGTAGATGGTTCCCTATGAAATTCATGGCCCCGGATTGATAGTAATCTACTAAGAGACGAATATAATAAACAACAGCTCAGCAATAGTTCTTGAATTCAATCTCTATAGTAAGTACTTATACATTTTATTCATACTATAGAGAGTGGTCTGAGGAAGAATTGAATCAACACATTGGTTTTAAGAAGTGAATTTAATTTAAAATTGTTAACAAAATTGTAATAATGATACAATGGTTATTGTAAAATCATTTCTGGTTTTCACGACACTGCCAATTTATTGTTCCCGAGGTTACTACGCAACAATCGCGAATCTCTTGCTTGGGATGATGAGGACAACGTCAAACTCACGAATCTGTCAGATGCAAAGGATGCAAAGGAGAAAAACATTTTTCAGCAGATTCGTGGAATAGATATCTCTCAAATAACCACGTTCTAGTGGAGTTGGAGAGTTGAAATTTCTGGAGGAGATAATTGACCAATATCACATTACTCAAAGTGAAGCTTTGCCCAATTTTCGAAATTTTGCAGTTTAGCGGTTTTGGCAGAGGACAGTTTTAAAGTTTCGTGGTTTTGGCAGAGGAGCGACGATATATACATATATACATATATGTCCCTCACGACATACACATATAATCTTAATTCAATATTTTTAGGAAACATCGTAAGTCAATCATCACGAATTGCAAGTTAGTCAAAGTTATTGCAAGATTC
This sequence comes from Apolygus lucorum, assembly GCA_009739505.2. Taxonomy (NCBI): domain Eukaryota; kingdom Metazoa; phylum Arthropoda; class Insecta; order Hemiptera; family Miridae; genus Apolygus; species Apolygus lucorum. The sequence continues at coordinate 6,365,046 of CM019171.2, forward strand.
CTTGATATTTTTACTTTTTATTTTTTACCGTGCAAACATTTTTTTTTTCACTTATCTAAAAACTAACCAGAAAAAAACTTGAGTCATCACCTGAAACCAAATTGAAACCAAATACGAATGTCACATAAAAAACAAAACGCTAAAAATTATTACACAATGGTTTATTAGGTTATCTGACTACCTGTCCAAAAATACCGTGATTGCAGCTTATCATGCTGTCTTCCACAGCCGTATGAGTTACTGCATTCTATGCTGGGGCCATGCCCCGTCGGCCAAGATTATTTTTGGATGCCAGCGTAGAGCGATTCGAGCTGTTACCCGTCTAAACTACAGGGCCGACTGCCGAGCAAAGTTCATCGACTTAAACATTTTGACATTGCCAGGCCAATACATCCTAAGTTGTCTGGTGTGCGTATATAATAAAAACCGCTCCGAATTCCCAACACCTTCTCATAAATATGATACACGAAATGCACGTATGCTGTCGCTACCTGCACGTAGGCTGAATGCGGCCAGAAACTCTATTGGTTGGTGGGGGCCGATATTGTTTAATGGACTTCCTTATAAGATTAAAAATTTGGGAAATTTGAGTATTTTTAAAGCTGCCTGTAAGGGTATTCTTTTGAGCATGGCGCCGTACCAACTAGGTGAATACTTTGACAAAATTACATAATTTTAAATTATATGTTCTACCTAATATTTATGACGTGCATCTGACGGAGGAAGTTTTATAAAAGTTCAAAAGTTCAAATCATGCTTAATTTAATTATACTAGGTTAGTTCTGGTAGTGATATTTTTCTGTGATTGTATTGTGATGTTAGGATTAGGGTACCTAGGTGCATTTTTAATTTGACTGTGTTTGTAGAGTAATATATTTTATATGAGTGTTAATTTTTGTAATATGTAATTATTGTTGAATTTTAAATTTGTTACTTCTCAGTTATTATTCTCGCAGTCACTCGAAAAATTGTTTAATGTACCCATTTACCTGTTATTCTGTTCACATCTTGTTGCATAAATACTTAAATTTACCTATTGTACCTACCGAAATGTGACTAATGATATACCATTACTGGTTTTGTTCAATAAAAAACTTCATTCATTCATTCATTATTATGTTCCTGTACAGATCAATCACCTGCAAAGAACACATTCTTCGCCATTTTCCACTACCTGCTAACGAATAAACGCTTCACGCTCAATTCGAGTGGTGGGTGCCTTCATTAAGAAATAACGTGATTACCGGTTGCTAAGGACGTAAAACTCAAAGAAACGAACAATCGCATTTTGGTCAGCTAAAATTAGAACGGAGATTAGTCCTATCTTGCGATTCACACTCGTGTTTCTGATTTATCGTAAGACCAACACTCAAGTTCTCGTAGGGAGCAACCGGTTGGTTCTACAGAGCTCTGGGTGGTCTCATTCGAATCTAAAAATTCAATTCTACGTAAGCCAATACATTTTGGGGGTATGGGGGGAAATAAAAAATTGTGTTTTTCTTGGTCGATTCCAAAGGTTCATTAACGAACTCTTCGTTTCGTTTGTTAGCATGAACAATTTCGGAGTTTTTATTTCATCCAGCAACTCCGTTTAGGTACGCTACTCTCTAGCTTTTCATTTCACTCCAGCATGACTTAATTCGAAATCTGTTTCCCTCGAATTCCATAATTCTTCTCAGTTTCCTCTATTTCTGGAGCCTTATAGGAGGGGTCAACTTCCTGTAGCCCTACCAGCCACATCGATGGGCTTCTGGTGTGGATAGCCTTCACGACAGGATTGTGTTGTTTGATGATGGTTCCTTGATTGGTTCCAAAATTTCAGTAGCTTCATTGCAATTTCACAACCTCTACATATAATTGGATGGGTGGTGTTTCCCACAGTTTACACATTTTGAGGACGTGTCTGATAGTACTTCAAACCTTCTGTAAAAGTCGATATTCCCAGCCGTTTTTGAGTTCACCTTTATTTATTTTCTAAATCACATTGTCGAAGTAAAATATTCTGCCTCCTTCCAGGACTCTTCACTTTCCTATCTGATCCAGACATTCATTGACTTGCCTAATCGATTGCTGCGTTTTTTTTTTTTTTTTTTCAAAGGTACAAAAATGAGAGTATATTTTTTAGAAAGCCAACCAATCAAGTGAAGTGGTCACATTGACGCCCCTCAAGGGGAGGTAAAAAAAACCTCTCCAAACAATATAATAGTTTAGCCAGCCTGAATGAGAATTTCACTTCCTTTCTTATCTGGGATAATGGCGTCTGGCTTCCTGGCTTGTGGGGCCCCGCCTGAGGGGTGCCTCTTGGGGCTCAAACTGATCTCCTCGTATCCACTTTCATTCTTTACGACCGTGAAGGAGGATGATCCTTCCTGGACGTCACGTCTCGACACGGTCCAAGCCCATAAGTGCAAGCTGCGGATTTTGCGGTCGTCACTTTCCTGGATTTTCTGCTTCCGCTCGGTCGTAGGAGAATCAGCCTCAATCAAGGCCTCTTTTGGCGCATGAATTGTAGGTAATTATGGTCAGCAATAAAACTTCACAATACTCATGCATGTCCTGAACATGAATGCGCCAAAAAATACCTCTCGGAAGTAACTCACGAAAGAATTGAGGTCTTGCGAGGGTTGTAGGATGCATGTGGTGCAGTGAGAGTAAAGTTCTTGAGAATGCTTTATCAAGATGTGCTGGGGCTTCTACTGGCTCAATCGCGATGGAATCCAACCGTTACAGAATACAATCCCTATAAATACCATCAGATTTTAACCACAGTCTCGCCGTACTGCTTTGTCGCAGACGAGAAATGAAATGAAATGAAATTTTATTGACATATTAAAAAAATATAACATAGCAGAACTTGATTATTTTACAGTCAATATATTGGTGGCTATAGGCAAAGCCCGTGCTGCCACCAAGAGTCATAAGAACTACCTACCTACATAAGAAACTAAATAATAAAGTAAATCTGAAACCTTATCAATATTTGTTACTCAACAATAAATCAAGAAATACTCATCTGTTCACGTACTGACTAGTTAACAGACTCTCGATAACGTCTGTCTGGCCATACCTAATAATCCAAGAAAAGACTAATTTCTTGTAACTATTCCTGCTGAAGTTGCCTGGAAGTCTCATCTCTACTGTTATTTTATTTACAAGAGTCAGGATAATGTACAAAGGACTCCGGGTATAAAGCGCAATACGGGGACGAATATTCACCACATGGCCCTTTAGCCTAAATCTGGTTCCATATTGGCTGTCAGACATCACTGGAAGCAGAATATTATAATTTTTATGGAAAAATATTAATGCTACCTTCACATAAATTTGACGCAGTGAGAAAACCTTAGCACATTGAAATAGCTGATCTGTCGGGTATCGCCTCGGTTTCTTAAGATATAGTTTTAGTACTGCCTTTTGTAAAACAAATAACCGTTGCATATGTGATGCATTTGTTCCACCCCAAGCAATTATACCAAATTGCAAGAGTGACTGAAAAAGAGCGGTGTACATAAGTTTTAGTTTGTCACTTGGAAAAATAGATCGCACTGAGTAGAATATATCAATGAATTTCGTCAACCTATGATAAATATAGTCAATGTGTTCTTTCCACGATAGTCTACTGTCAATTACTACACCCAAGTACTTATAAGATTCAACACGTTCGATATTGGTACAATTGCAAACTTCACTACTCACACAGGTGTGAATTACTAGCTTGTAACCCTCAGGTACACGATCATTAGCGTGACTAATCGTTAAGTACTTTGTTTTAGAAGCATTTAGTGTCAACATACTAGTCTGAAACCATTTGTCTAATACCTCGATTGCCAGTGAAGCTTGAGCATAACATCTCTCCCAGTTCTCAGCTTCTATTAAAACCGCTGTATCATCGGCAAATAAGTACAAATTAAATGCGTTCGAAACACAACCTAATTCATTAATATACATCAGAAATAGTACTGGTCGGAGAAGAAAAATAGTCTAAACGGACCTAAGCTTAAGGAAAATGAACGTCACAAAAGAAATACTCATACAGGAAGGTTTCCAAGGGACTATACGGCCAATAAGCAGAAATCCAAATACATACCATCTGAAACTATTTACGAAACTATTTACTATGTACACCTCAATCCAAGGTAAGCCACGTTTATTAAAATTCGTTCCCTGGGTTTTTAGTAGTGAAATCATTCCACCAGTTTTAGCGAGGATATGAGGCTCAAAGAATTTTACGTCTGCCCAAGAGATTTTCATCGGTCTGGAAAGGATGAAATTCATTGGGTGTGGCACATAGCTTTCCTCGTATGGGACCTGGAGGTTTTGCCCTTAAGAAGAATACCATGACACTCAGACAGACACGAAACCAAAATTGTTCAAGAAGTTCCAAAAAGTAAAACGCGAGTAGAAATTTTGATTTTGGAGAAATTTTTTTGAACCTTGAAAAGTGAAAACATTTTTTCCGCTACCTTGGAAGACTCGATTCTTCAGTTGATGTCTGATAATCAATATTTATTCATAGAGAATCTCGCACAATCTTTAATAATTTCATAGAAAACAGACTACTTGTGAAAGTTAGCATAATCTTGCTCATTACAATGATCTGTGAGCAGCAGTCGGACAGAAAGACAGCCAGAAACTAAAGTTGTTAAAGATAGTGGAAACGTTGTCGTGGTCGCAAAACTTTGGAGACAAATACGGACACATTTTGATAAACAGAAATTATATAGGTGGTGGATATCCATGTACACTTATTTTTGAACTGCTATAATGAATAGTTACCTGCAAATTGAATGCTATTGAACAGATACATAAAATAGAGTGTACCTACTAACTGGTGCTCATGTCAACAATTATGACGAAATCTTAACGTACGTACATACGGGGTTGTTTCAACATACGTCAATTATATATAGCATTTCCGAATTGAGTTAAACTTTTTCCATTTAGGTTTAGTCCTTTTCCATTTAGATTTAAACCGTTTCCATTTTGGTTTAAACCTTTTCCATTTGGATTTAAACCTTTTCCATTTGGATTTAAACTCAGGAAATTATCGTGGAGTTAGAGGTAAAAGTACCCAAGTCAACACGTGGGAAAATCAAATGCAGAATATTATGATTATTTAACTGTTGTTATTATTGGTGATCAATATCATCAAACTATGTATCCAACCTAAGAAAATAATTTATTATCATATTTACCAAACTAACTTTTGAAATTTTAATTTGATTTTCGCACAATATGAATTTACCTCTTCGGTACTTTTAGCTCTAACCCGACGTTATTATGCCACAACTTGAAAATTAAATCATGCAAGTGTTTTTTTATGCACAGAAATGTAATATATATAATAATGAACACATGTTTTTTGAACACAAGAACACAAGAATTTCTCATGAACGGAAGTTATAAATTAAGTACAGTATTTTTCTTTCATCACATCTGAAGTGGAACAGAATGTTTATGGCGCTATGCAAATGAGAATAATGTTACTCACTTACTTACTATGATGGGGCTAACTACTGATGTTTTGATGGAGTTTAAATCCAAATGGAAAAGGTTTAAATCTAAAAGGAAAAGGTTTAAATCTAAATGGAAAAGGTTTAAATCTAAATGGAAAAGGTTTAAATCTAAATGGAAAAGGTTTAAATCTAAGTGGAAAAGGTTTAAACCTAAATGGAAAAGAACTAAATCTAAATGGAAAAAGTTTAACTCAACTCGGAAATGCTATATACGAGGGAGCTATGTGCCACACCCACTTTGCAACCCTTTGATTGCAACTGAACCACCACCTACCCTGAACGACGATAAAAAAGGAATTGTCTATAAAGGCACCAAATTTCTATATATTCCATGTCTAGGGGAATCCAACCATTAATTCGGTATATATGAAGGAGTTGGTAGCTAGAAACTCACGTGATGAAGACGATGTTTCTGATGTGAGCGTTTGCGTGATGACTGTGCACAATAAAATTAAATAGAACGCCTTCCTTAACGACGTGCTCCCGTCCTGAAACAGACATAGAGACAAAATTAGATTCTTGTAATCATATGATTAGATAGGCAGGAAGCTAAAGTAATATCCTGAATACTTATACTCAAAACATTTGTGTTGATATTATGTTGCTAATTATGATAATAAGGTAGATATATGCCTACTTTCACATTACTCATATTACTTTCAACTAATAGTAACTAGTTCCGTCTCTTGGCACCTGATGAAAGAATTCCAATGATTCGGAGGATGAAAGAAGATTTTTTAGGAATTTAACCAAGTTGTGTCGTCTAGGTAGAGGGAGATTGTTTACAACGTAGTAAGTTTTTAATGCCGAATTTAATATTACTAACGATGTTTTGCTGGTAGGTTCTCTCTGGTTCAAAATAAATTTGATAGTGAAGCTTGCGCGAAAATTTCGTTGGTAGGTACTAACATTGGCAAAGCTGTATTCTGTGCTTTGTTCTTTTCTTTTTTTCTTCTTTTCCCTCAATTTTGGATGGTGAGCACTCAGACGATTAACCATCGTTAATTAGTTAACAACAAAGTGCTAGAATAGAGACAGAACCATGCCCCCTCCTACCCTCGGTCCTTAAAAGGGTCAGAAGAAGCCGTTTTCTTCGCAGATTTAAACATAAAACCGTTCGTATCTTCTGAAGTGTTGATCCTTTCGATTATATTTATATGGTTGCTGAGTGACATGAAACTCGATTCGAAGAAATAAGCATCAAGTATTGAAGTATTGATCACACTCGCGTTTCTATTTTATTTCAAGTTCAACCCCTACAAAGCTTTGGTTGGTCTCATCCGATCATAACAATTCAATTATGTTTTAAATTGTTGAAAAAAACAATACCTTTTTTCAACACTCGCCCTAGTTTTCGAGCTAGGCCGATTTGGAAGTTACAACCCCTGTTCTTTACTCCTTAGAAGTGATTGACAATAACCAAAAGCTTCGCTTCGAAAATAATAAACCAAAAAACGAGGAAATTGCACTCTAGGCCACATACACTAAACTATTTCAATTTAGCAAGTAAAATTGAATATTTATTACCGACTCGACAATTTGATCATCGATAAATAAAAACGGAAACGATTGGACTTTTAAACAGAGATTCAACAGCATCACGAAGGTATTCACCGAGTAGAGATGGGATGGCGAATGACAACGCGGTTGGTCATGCTGGTGGTACTGGTCATTACTTCTTGATGGTCCATCAACTTACCGTCTATTCCTTCTTCAAGAGTATGTACCCAAATGTGAAGTAGAGTCACAGAGTAGGCTTTCTATTCACAAGGTTTAACACAGTTATAATTTAAGGTTATCTAGTTTCAAGTTAAAGAGAGTTATAAGGGTTTCTAGCGTCTTTAATATGATGTTTTCATCCTCGTCAATGTTGTTTTAGTTCTGCTCAAATCAAAATGAAGCAAAATGCAAAATCCTCAACGTCGTTCATTTGTAAGTCAAACTAAAATGATGAAAAATGAGAATACTAATTCGCGGAAATACACGTAGTAACGTAAGTACGTATGTATAAAAACTATGGAGGCGAGTAAATTGTTTTAAAACTAATTTTGGAAGTTTTTGACTATTTGTTGTATGTTGTTGACATTTATTCTTCTCCCGCGAATTTCGAATAATGCCAACCAGGTCAATAGAATCTTGCATTACTGGGTTTAGACCAACAACAGTAGGTCTTGCTCGTTCTCGAAACCTAGGTCATGCATGAAGAATGACGTCCAAACCTTGCTCGATCTTCAAATCGTTTACGGAGGCGATTAAAACGAAGAGAAATTATGAACAAATGAGGGGGTTTATGAGCACCTATTTGAAGCGCAGATACGTTTTACGACGATCATTCGAACGTTGAAGCATACGAACACCAAAGTGAAAGCTCCGCCAGAATACGTTGTGTAATAATCCTTGCGCTGGAGTTTTTCCCACAGTTGGTGAGGCGGGGTTTTCATTGATCGCACCACGCATGCACTCCAGACATTCATGATAAAGGACTATGAGTAAAGAATCCGATATTTCAGAGGTTACTACTTTACTGTATTATCGATGTAGGTAGCGCGAATATCTACCCCATCGGAGAAACGCTAGATGGGGTGTGATCTATTCTTCTAGAATATTGCAATCGAATTTACCTTTCTGAAAGGAGAAAATGGATGTGATGCAATTGGTAGACTACCGATTTCCTGAATACCACATTGGATTGGGACAGAACATTATCTGATCAGGTAACTCAATTTCGTGTGAGGATGAACCATAGAAAGACTTTCGGCCTTCCAGACCTCTAGAGAAGGATATAACCAAGGTATAAGTATACAAGAATAGGTATATGTGCACATTATTAACTAGTTTTGGTTTATTATTTTCAATAATATAACTTTGGAATCGACGAAGAAATTTTTTTCTTAACCCCCTTTCAAAATTTGTTTCAAGGTACGTAGAATCCAAAAATCGAATAAAAATTTGGCAGTCCGTCCGCCGTCCGCGGCACTTTCCACATTTAGGATTGACCGATATTGATGAAATTTGGTATGTGGGCCCCATTTGGGGTCTAGTTGTGCCCCTTAGCTTTTGGTTGATGTCAGTCACTTCTAAGGGTTGAAGAATAATGGTTGAAATTTTGAAAACGCCCTAACTCGAAAAATTTTGATATAAAGGTATTGTTTTTCCATCAATTTAAGATAGTATTGAATTTTTAGAAACCACGCGGAGCTCTTTAGGGCCAATCGTTCGCTCCCTACGAGAATTTAAGGGTTGGACTTACGATAAATCAGAAACTCGAGTGTGAATCACCATAGAGGCCTAATCTCCGTTCAAATTACAGCTGACCGAAATGCGATCGATGTTTTCCTTCATGTTGGTTGGTGGTAACAATGGCAAATGTTCTTTGCAGTCGAGTGATCTATATAGAAAAATAATAAGCCTTTGTGTAATAATTTGCAGCGCTTTAGCAGTAGGACTTCCCTTTAGATGGAGTGCAGTACCAATACTTACAACCAGCTAGGTAAGGTCTTACCAGGTCTCTAACCAGACCAGGTCAGGTTTCTAAGCAGGTCTTTCTTTAGTAGTCCTTTCTTTTTGTTTGTTTTCCTTGGAGTGTAATACAATTTTTGTTGATTCATCTCATTAATTTTATTAAAGGAACTTGTTTATGGTACAAACATTGTTCTTAACAACAAGTGAACTTTCACATTTTAATTTATGTAGGCATTTATCGTCAAATCCTAATTGAATGAAAATCCCTGCTGGTAATGTGGTTTCCCAATTACCAGCCGAGAGAAAAAGATTCCATAAGATCGTGTGTCTTCATTAGAGCTCGGAAAATATGCACGAAAATTTCCTGAAAATATGCACCGGAAACTGGAAAAATATGCAAAATTTGCATTTGCCCTTAAAACTGCATAAGACTTTGGAATTTCAGTATTTTAAGAAAGGATGTTCCATATGATTACATTTTTTTAGCCCTTTTTTCTCCTAGAAAAAAGTTACGAAGCATCAGGTAAAGTAAACAAGCAATTCAAAAAATCAGTTATACATTTTTCATTTACTTTTATACATTTATACGAACTAGGTATAAAATGTAAAGATGAACTACATGTTATATAGGACAACAATTAGACGCTCCAAATTATCAGGTGTAAAACAGTGTCTCCTGTCACTTAAAATTTCATTCAATGCAGAAAACGATCTCTCTACATCGCAAGATACAATAGGCAAAAATTTAAAAGTGGAAATCTCTTTTGGAAAGTAGGGAGAGTCCCATGAGCTGTCTTCTCCTTTGAGAATTTTCGCGATTTGAATCACTGAAGACCACCCTGGATTTTTCGATAGGACCCCCTCCAGTTTATCCTTGAAGGCTTTTCCAGTTGTTCCATGCTAGTGGGAGCTTTTTTCGAACAGGTCAGAAACAGCACAACAGTCAACTTCCAGCACTGAATTTTTAAAAAATCCAGAATACGCAAAAAACTGGTAAAATATGCTGCAAAATATGCAAAAATCCCCAAAATGACCAAAAAATGCAAAAATCCCCAAAATGACCGAAATATGCAAAAATATGCTATTTTAATTTCAATTTAAACCACTGCATACCCTTCAGAAACCTTCAAAACGTTCAAATACAAAGATATACCGCATAATAAAACGCTGCAAATTATTACACAACGGTTTATTATTTTTATATAGATCACTCGTCTACAAAATCACCAACCATCCAATATGAGGAAAAAAAAAAATCGAAAAAAATCAAAAAAAAAATTTTTTTAATAAAAAAAATCAAAATCACCAACCATCGATCGCATTTTGGTCAGCTAAAATTTGAATGGAGATTAGGCCTCTTTTGCGATTCACACTCGTGTTTTGATTTATATATATATATATATATATATTTCAATATAAACCCTTAAATTTTCGTAGTGAGCGAACGGTTTGTCCTACAGAGCTCCGCGTGGTCTCAAAAAATTTTAAAAATTCCATAGAATCTTAAATTGAAGGAAAAACAATACCTTTATATCGAAATTTTTTGAGTTTTGGGCGTTTTCAAAATTTCAAAATTGATTTTGGAACCCTTAGAAGTGACCTACATCAACCAAAAGCTTCGGGGCACAACTAGACCCCAAATGGAGCCTACATACCAAATTTCATCAAAATCGGTTTTCTTGGTCAATTCCAAAGGTTCATTATTGAAAATAATAAACCAAAATATGCAAATTCCGAGCTCTAGTCATCATGATATTCCCTAAACTGAAACATCATTCCGAAATCTTCGACCATAGTGAACCACCACCCCTTGAGCCTGCAGCCAAATCATCTTTGAATTTCAACGTGAAAAATACAATAATAATTTTTCTACAGTTCCACAAGGAATCATCGACAACCTGAGACAAGGTTTCTGGCGCTCTGACACACCTTCTTGCCAGTTCTTCCTAATCATGGCACTTCGATGAAGAAAATCCGAATGTACTTAGTTCACAGGTGTATTCCCCGAATATCAAGCGAAGATCTATTAGTAGGCCCAAAAATATTTAAAAATACACTGAAAAATTAGAATTTTGGAAATCTAGTGACGAAGCAGAATTGGAAAAATAATGGGGTCGAGGAAATGGCGAGGAAATTGGAGGAAAACTTTCATGGGAGGAATGTAAATACTTTCCAACCAATCGCGTTCATGGGACTTTATTACAAAATATCATAAAAATGTCTAGTCGAATATGCGAAGAAACACAAGCTTTGCCTCTACAAAACATAGAGATTATAACTTCGTATACCTAGTTATGCCCGTTAAGTGGATTTCATCACAGACAGACACGGAACCAAATTTGTTCAGGAAGGTCTGAAATGTAAAACGAGAGTGGAAATTTTGATTTTGGAGAACATTTTTTTTGCAACCTTGAAGAGTGAAAACAATGCTTCCGCTCCGCTAACTTAGTAGACTCGGAAGCAAAATCTTATAGTTAAAAAAAGTAGTACTTTTTTTTATAAATTCTTTATTGGCTTCAGTGTTACCGTTACAGCCAGCGTTGTCTCATGTAGCTTACATCAAACATTAATATACCTACTCAGATCTTACGTCCTATGTCTGTAAGAAACTTAAAAATAATACTGTAAACTTCTGAACTTTGAGACAACAATAAAACATTTAAATTAAATGGGTTGGTCACCAAATCTGACAATTCAGATAACGAATTGAACATAATACTTCTATGCGTTATATATTCTGGGCAAATCATTATTATATGTTCTAAATCCTCACAACTACCACAATTTTCACACTCACTGCTGTCCGTTTGTCCTATTTTGTGTAGGTAGGCTCTGCATAGGCCATGCCCACGTCGCAGTCTAGCCAAAGTCGAATAGAAGTTTTTTCCCTTGTCCGAAAATTGTAGGTAGGTACCATGGTGATTTAGGTACGTTCGGGAAGAGAGTTCTGTGCTGGTTCGTCGATGGGTAAATGTCGTGGTACTGCTGCCACTTCTTCCTCATTTTTCTTCTTAATGTGGGCTTTAAGTCAGTATGAGGCAGTAAAACTGTGGTCAAGCTACCGGAAAGAGCACCATTTTTCGCTAAGTGATCGGCGGTTTCATTTCCTAGAACGCCCACGTGTGCCTTCACCCTAACAAATCCGACTTTTATTCTCTGGGTATCAAGTTGAGATAGCTGAGAGAGGATGCGGCTCAAGAGGTGAGACATTTTCGCTGACGGTCCTACATTTTGGAGAGCCTTGGTGACGCTTTGGGAGTCGGTTACTACAAGTATGGTACCTGCTTCACTTTGTTGGGCGATTGCCATATTTAAGGCTTCGATGACTGCGGCACACTCAGCTGTGTAAATGGATGAATATTCGTGCATAGAAAAACATCGAGACATTTTCGAATATTCCTCAAAAACACCACATCCGACTTTACGCCGTGATTTGGATCCATCTGTGTAGTACACTCCACGAAGAGATACTTGCTTTGCCATTGTTCTTCTTAGTATTTGTTCGGCTTCAAATCGAGTAGTACTAGAGCTCATGTTGGGGATCAGTACTCGAGGATGTCTAGTTAGGAGATTGTAGGGCAAAAGAAACTGTGCAGGTTTCGTGCTCCTGTGCAACAGGTGAGTAGAACTTAAAATGGGGCAAAAAAATGTTCAGACAAAAGTTGATGCAAATTGGTTGTAGAATCGATTTTAAGTTTGTTTATTTCCCAATTCCTTCAGATTTGATGGGTATGAAGGTTCCCAACTCCCCAATCTTGACAAAATTGATGAGGAAATGTGAGTGACGACACCTCGCAACCAATAATAGAATAATTGTGTTTGTGTCATCGGATCATTACAAACTTTGTCGAAGGTATCCGAATGTTTTCGCTCGTAGAAATTGGGACTTTTACTCCAACGGGCGAAGGGCAGGTGCCCGACGGCCGATTGTGCAGAGATTGTGGAACAAGCGGGTTCAGACATCCGAGATTTGATTGGCAATAGGAAGGCCACACCCAACCGCGTCTCCTTGAGCTCTCGAGGAAGTGTTTGCTCCCCTACCTCCTTTCCACTGCCTTCTTATAGTCCCGTGCTCTACTCAGATTCGACCTCTCGCGGATTGTTACGGTTCAAATCGACCGTTGTCGTCAACAAAGAACCGCATCTAGGCGAATAACAACTGTATCCAAACGTACAACTATCACTTAAATGAATGGGCTTGAGAGGAGGCTCTTGCAATAAGCCACTCAGTCGCTGTTGTTATGCGAAACCTGGTAAAAGATGCCTTCTGTGCCACTTTCCACTGTCTGAGCATGGTATGCAAGACCTTCATGCCCATCGTTTCCAGGAACAACTATCACATTCGAATCAAAGCAATCGTATCGTTGTCAGAAAGGTTGCAATTTTCATGAATTTTACAAATATTATTACTACAGGAATGAATTTTCCAATTAGCCATCCTACCTCATCTCCGCTGCTATACCAACATATCGATCGCGCAAAGGCGTTGGTTCCAAAAACGGAGTTATGAGAAAAACACAAACGGAGTTTTCGCCAAAGCACAATTCCTAAAAATAATGGATTATTACACTCAACCCTTAATTTCTTCAAGAAAAGTTCAAGCGGAGACAATAATAGTATTGTTGATATTGAGTTTTTCTGAAACTAAAAAAAAGCTGCAAATTATTACACAAAGGTTTATTCATTTTTCTATATAGATCACTCTTCTGCAAAGAACACGGCTTTGCCATTGTTACCACAAGCCAACACGAAGAAAAACATCGATCGAATTTTGGTCAGATAAATATGAACGCAGATTAGGAATCTTTTGCGATTCATGCTCGTGTTTCTGATTTCTACCCTCAAGTTCTCGTAGGGAGCGCGTCGGGTCCGCGTGGTCTCTAATAATTCAATACTATCTTGAATTGATGGAAAAACAATACCATTAAATCAAAATTTTTCGAGTTAGGGCGTATTCAAAATTTCTACCCTTATTTTCCAGCCCTTAGAAGTGACCTATATCCAAAAGCTTCGGGGCACAACTAGACCCCAAATGGAGCCTACGTACCAAATTCCATCAAAATCGGTCCATAGGAACATCAAACTTTGAGGGGGTTTAAATTTTGTCTTGCTCGATTCCAATGGTTTATTTTGAAAATAATAAAAACGCTGCAAATCATTGCCCAAAAGTTTATTATTTTCTGTTTAGATCCCTCCCTACCAACCGAAGGTACCTACTACCTACTGGGACATTTTTGAAAATTTCAACCCTTCATTTCCATTTGGTTGGTGGTTGGGTTGAAATTTTCAAAACGGCCCTAGTAGGTAGTAGGTACCTATGGTTGGTAGGGAGGGATCTATACAGAAGGGTGATCTATACAGGAAATAGTAAACCTTTGGGCAATGATTTGCAGCGTTTTTATTCGATTTTCGGATTCTACGTACCTTGAAACGTAAACCAACAAATATTGAGGGGGGGCTAAGAATTTTTTTGGTTTATTATTTTCAATAATGAACCTTTGGAATCGACCAAGAAAAAAATTTTTTTAACACCCCCTCAAAATTTGATGGTTTACGTTTCAAGGTACGTAGAATCCAAAAATCGAATAAAAATTTGGCCGTCCGACCGCCGTACGCGGCACTTTTGCCACTTAGCATTGACCGATTTTGATGAAATTTGTTATGTAGGCTCCATTTGGGGTCTAGTTGTGCCCCGAAGCTTTTGGTTGATGTAGGTCAGTTCTAAGGGTTCCAAAATCAATTTTGAAATTTTGAAAACGCCCTAACTCAAAAAATTTCGATATAAAGGTATTGTTTTTCCTTCAATTTAAGATTCTATAGATTTTTTAGAATTTTTTGAGACCACGCGGAGCTCTGTAGGACAAACCGTTCGTTCCCTACGAAAATTTAAGGGTTTATATTGAAATATATATATAATCAAAACACGAGTGTGAATCGCAAAAGAGGCCTAATCTCCGTTCAAATTAGAGCTGACCAAAATGCGATCGATGGTTGGTGATTTTGATTTTTTTTTGATTTTTTTTTTTTTTTCTTTTTCTTTTTTCTTCATATTGGATGGTTGGTGATTTTGGTAGACGAGTGATCTATATAGAAAAAAATAAACCATTGTGTAATAATTTGCAGCGTTTTCTTGGTCGATTCCAAAGGTTCATTATTGAAAATAATAAACCAAAAAGTGAAAATTATTTAATCAGTAAGAATATTTATAATTTTGTACGTCGTCCGCCGTACGCGGCACTTTCCTTAGTTTCCATGAACTGATTTTGATGAAATTTGGTATATGGGCTCCAATTGGGGTCTAGTTGTGCCGCGAAGCTTTTGGTTGATGTCAGTCATTTCTAAGGGTAGAAAATTGAGGGTTGACATTTTCAAAAGTGGCCTAGCTCGAAAACTCTCGAAATTAAGGTATTGTTTTTACACCTTTTTTAAATAGTATTGCATTTTAGAGACCAAGTGGAGCCCTTTAGGACAAACCGTTCGCTCCCTACGAGAATTCAAGAATGGGGTATTTCAGTCAATTTTTTTAATTTTTTTTTTTTCAAAAGAGTACTGTGATTCAGGAATAATGGTAATCGGGTCTGTTCGTCGAGAAATGTTTTTAAAAAATCAGACAAGCTAAGGAAAGTTGAAGAGTTGAATGGTGTGACGTAGCTAGCCAACTGTCTTTCAACAAAGTAGGTATCCATGCACAGAGAAGAGATGAAACCCTTGGAGGACCTCTTGGATACTACAAAATACTACTCACACACGCGCGCGGCGCAGTGTGTGTGCATTTATGGTGGCCCTCCTTTTTTTAACGTGTGATCTCTTTAATTAATTTTTCTACCACATGTTATAGTATCATCGGGCTTAAAGTTGGAGTATATAGGTTTTTAAGGGTGCTAAATCCAAATTTGAGGTCAAAAACCTGAATTTCCGACCCACCGAAATATCCCACTCGACTTACGATAAATCAGAAACACGAGTGTGAATCGCAAAAGAGGCCTAACCTCCATTCAAATTTTAGCTGACAGAAATGGGATCGCTGTAGGTACGTGGTGACAGTAGCAAAGCCGTGTTCTTTGCAGACGAGTGATCTATAAAGAAAAATAATAAACCTTTGTGTAATAATGTGCTGCGTTTTCCTTTAGTGGCTTATTTCAGTCAAATTTCACACCCGCTCACCTTTCAGAGTTCAGACAAAACACAGCCAACGCCTTACTGGAAGGATAGAAGTCAACGTTTTCAGAGGAGTCAAGAATGGAGCGGAAAGGATCGGGAATTCGCACGTTTTGTCTCACCGTCAGCCCGAAGGAGTAATTATGTTGCGCAAACCCTTTCCTTGACAAGGTTTACGAGGGGGTGCCCCTTTCTTGTAAAAAGATTTTTCTGACCGAGCCAGAGAAGCCTTAAAAAAATGAGACGAGGTCTCCCCCACTTCAGATCGGGACTTTGTAAAAGGACTTGACGGTGAGAGAGACTTGTAGTAAAGTCGGGTATCTCCTTCCATAAAAGACGGAAAAAAAACGGTCGAAAGGCGAATGGAGGGGATGAAGTTCTGATGTTACGGTGTGACAGGAGTGGGAGGAGTGAGGGGAACAGGTTTGATTCGGTGAAAAGTGAACGTGGGCAAGGAAGTCGGCCAGCAAGGACAACTCTCTTGAGGCACCTACGACTGCGACGAGTCTCGCTTTCAGGCTTGCTGCTACGCCAGCAGCCGCTGCAACCTGCCTCGCGTCAGTCGTCTCGACTTCTAGCCGGCCACATCGTCATACCCACTTCTCCTTCCTTAACCCCAATTGGACCATGGTGTCACTAGTGTCACCTAGAACATCTCAGGAACTCCACGGCTGTCCCGAGGGGTCACTGGAGTAACCAAAATTAGATTGAAATTTTAAATTTAATGTACGGCAGAATTTTTCGTAGGCTATTATGAGTCTCAAACTAGAGTTATGACAAAAATTTCCAAAGAAATCGATAAACAAATTTTCAAAATTTTTGTCGTAACATCATTTTGCTCCCGAGTCCACCAAGTTTTCACTTTTCAAGGTTGAAAGAAAAAAGTTCTCCAAAATCCAAATTTCAACTCGATTTTCACGTTTCAGACCTTCCTGAACAAATTTGGTCCGTGTCTGTCTGTCATGAATTCCTTGTCACAGCCATAACTTCCACATTTTATTCTATCATCCAGTTCTTGAGAGTCGGTAGGGTTGATTAATATTAGTCAATTTTCGCCAACGTTTCCGTGTATTTATACACCATCATCAGGGCTAGGGGGAGGGGGAAGAAAAACCATGTACACATAAATATGAGGACATTACAAAATAATATAGGTACACAGCAAGGAAGGAATGAATATCAAAAATATTGTTACTTCAAAAAGGTAGTTGGTAAGTAACAAAGCTATTCAGTGAACACAGAATGATTTGGAGAAAAAAAAACTAAGATACAGTGTAGGTTGATATAAGTACATAGAGAATGCGAAAAAAGGTACAAAACCTAACCTTAAACCTCACAACAATATTAAGGTATGTACCTTTTTTCGCATTCTCTGTGTACTTATATCAACATACACAGTATCTTAGTTTTTCTTCTCCAAATCATTCTGTGTTCACTGAATAGCTTTGTTACTTACCAACTACCTTTTTGAAGTAACGATATTTTAATATTCATTCCTTCCTTGCTGTGTAACTATATTATTTTGTAATGTCCTCATAATCATGTGTACGTGGTTTTTCTTCCCCCCTCCCCTTAGCCCTGATGATGGTGTATAAATAGACCGACCCTCAAGACCCTACCGACTCTCAAGAACTGGATGATAGAATATCTTCGATTCAGCGGTGAAGAACCACAAACCCTACTGTTCCACATTTTACATCTGATTTCGAAGAAATTTTAAGAGATTGTGCGGGTTGGCGTGTGGATGGTCCCCTATGAAAATCATCATTCCCGGAGTGATGGTAGCCGCTGCGCATGCGCAAACGTGAAATCCTTGCCACAGTCATAACAGTCATAATTTTCTGGAATGAATGCGTGTACATGGTCCCCTATGAAAATCGTGGCCCCCAAATTGAATGTATTTTGAGCGCATGGGCAAACGTTAATTCCTTGAAGTAGCCATAACTTCTACAATTTCCAACAATGTAGGGTCTCCTAAGAGGGTATTGCAAGGACCTTTGGAGATTGATGTAATGTGATCAACACATCGGATCTTCTACTAAATCGGGTTATGAATACGAGGAAGCTACGTGCTATAACCACTTGGCAAACGTTTTTGACTTCTAATAACTTACAAAAAATGGTTTAAAAATTCAGTTCTGTTCAGTAATTTTTTTATTGCCATTTAAATCTTGTTAATCTGGTGATACCTTGCGACAGCTGTGGAATTCCTTAGATGTTTTCGGTGACACTTGTGACACTATGGTCCAATGGGAAGTTAGCATGGGTCGGAAAACTATTTATTGTTATTTTTAATCTAAACTTGACCTCATTTAGAGAATTTTGACACCAACCGCGACCTTCTAACGAGAGAAGACCTTTTTCTATGATTTTTCAAAGTTTCGAATGTTTATGACGTCAAAGTGGGTTGGGGGGTCCCGCCCAGGCGGGAGGGGCGCGTGACGTCATAAACATTCGAAAATTTGAAAAATCATAGAAAAAGGTCTTTTCATCCAAAATGAGAATAACTGGTGTCAAAATTCTCAGGATTAGGTCTACTTTCGATTAAAAATTTAAAAAAAAATCAGGCGCATCCCCATTAGCAGAAAAACTTGGAAGATGAGCCATGGATACTAATTGACGCCCATTGCAAGACATGAAATATCCATCCACCCACATAATCTACCCACCATTCAGAAATTTAAACCATTCCTTGGCAACCAGTAACCAATTCCCACATGGAGGAATTCTTCATTTCTTCGAATGGAGTGTGAACCGTTTATTTCATCTAAATAAACTCGATTATGAAGCAATAATTTATATCGATTATAAGTAATAATTTGCTGAGTTTTCATTATTTCATTATTGTTTATTCCTCCAAGACTGGCCAAGCTGTTTGCCTGACGAATATTCTCACCTGACGCCCCTGACGTACTCTACATTTACATTAAATGTAATTTTGTGGTCAAGTGTTAAGACTCATCTCGCAGAGATCAAATAGACGAGACAATAAATATGGGGTATCTTACGATCCCAGTAGACTTCATCTCACCGTGATTCATCCCCAAACTGGCCTTCGGCATCATTTTCTAACGGCTGAATCGGATATTTTAAAACCAAGGTTTTGTACCTACGTCTGGCTTTATCAGAAAGTGGTGAATCACCTAGGCTGTTTTCAATAGAAATTCTTAGTAAGTTTTGTTTGTGATTTGTGCGACAAATAGGGTAACTGGCTTTCCTGAGTCAACTTCTCGTAGTGAGGTTCTTTATTAATTTATTTACGGCGCAGTCTGCCAAATCGTTTCCTTTCAAAGTAACATGTCCAGGAACCAACAGGACCTTTTATTTGCATCACAAATAGAAACCAGTCATAATATTATGGTAGGAACTTCTACAAAAGATGAACGTTAAACGTAGAACCTCACTCCGCACTCATAACGTCGCATCACCTGAACCATAAAGACGAGAAAAAGTTGAGTTTTATCGCCCTTTTAAAACCGGCTCTCTGAATGAGACCCTCCACTCGTTGGAATGGTTGAGAGAGACAAAGAATCTTCTTACGATCATACCTACTCCATGGAGAGACTCCAGCAAGTTTTAAGCCGATTTAACGCTATATTGACGATCCTCATGGAAGAAGAAGAAGAAGAAGAAGAAGAGGAAATACGTTTATTATTACATACCTACATAATTAATTATAAACTGAATATCATTTACCAAATAAATATAAACACAGTTAACCGTCTGCCGAAGGTTCGGATTTTCTTTCCCGTCCAACATTTTTTTTCCAACGGATTTTCTTTCCCGTCTCAATAATACTATTGCTGAGTATAATTAATCTGATCAAATTATATACGCATCCCATGCTCTCGATGGGTCTAATGATGCAGCGCACTTGACTATCGGATGCAGCTCCCTGTACAGCGTTTCTGACTCGCTGGCTCTCATCATAAATCCTGCATACTTCTCTTCCAGGTATTTTGCGAGAATCGAGATGCCATTCGACTTTAGCTGTGCAACATCAAAAGTGCTCATCGGGTTTGGGAGACCATATCTGGTTACCAAGGAATCATAGTTGTCAACCCAAAAAATCCTTTTTCTTCCGATCTCCAACGCAACTATTATAGGAGGCGTGAACTCGGCATTGAGGCTTCAGCAAGTTTCAAGCCGGATTCTACGCTATATTGAAGATCCTCATGGGCCGATTAAAATTGTGTTACATTCAATACGATTGAATTCCTGCATACCACAGTTATAACGAGTTATTTATGCAATGCCTCCAATGTTTGGCAAACCTGGAAGGTTAGCATGTGGTTGGTAAGTAACCAATTCTAGAATTTCAAGTTCAGCAGTAACAAAGAGCCAAATTCAAAATTGGAGTTAACACTCGTTTCGAACTCGAAAGTACTCGCCCGATCAATTCCAGAACCAGGAGTTGGCTCGGTTGCAGCAGGGTCTTCAATTATCGATTAAATTATCGCAATAATCATGTTTTATAATCGAATTCGGAATTTGTCAGTTTAGGTATATATTTACCTAGCGGTCCATCGTTATGTATCAGGTTATAGGTTATTTTCCTTACCTTTATCAACTGAATTTCCATTAAAATGCTAGTATACTCACTAATCCTTACGAGTATATGCCAATATTGAGGAGATTATCACGGAACTCACCTGTAACAAAAAATGAAACAATATTAAATATTGTTTATGATATATTAAATATTAAATAAATTTTATGATATATTGCAGAATAAATCTAGGTAACTATTTAATTAGACATTGTTCCCGAAACAAGCACAAAGAAACTTCATTTTTTACTAAACTAAAATTAAAAAAAAAAAAAATTTCTTCAATTGTAATAGTTTGATTTTGATGAGATTCAGAGAGTGTGGATAGATAGTGGACTCAGCTCATTGACCTGAAGAACTTAAAACCATAAATTATAATCTATAATTACAAAAAAAAAAACCTCCAAAATCTAAATTTTACCATAATTAACGTACGTGTCAAGATCGTGATTAAAGCGGGTACATTTTCACAGACGTTGATCAGAGATATGATTTGTAAGTAATTAATAGAAAAAATCGGGTTTCTACCTTCGGAAATAAATAAGGAATTTCCTTTCCACCTTCAACCCTTGATTTCCCACTTGTTAAACCAATTTTTTTTTATTAATTAATTAAATTTAGATATATTTTGAAAAACCTGTGGAATATTCGGTACCTCAGAGGCCCTATTGCAGTTTGTCAGCTCAAGAATGATCTTTCCAAGGGTCACAATAGCGCTATTTGCGTCAGCGGAATGTGTCTATAAACCCGATTTTGTTGGAGTAGAAGAAGGAAACTTGGAAAAATCCTTGGTGGGTCGTTGGGAGCGGTTATTTCTCATAAAGTACAGAACCAAGGAATAAGTCGGAGAAGGTTCACTTCATAGATGTTATGCCTTAAACCCTTATAACCTAAAAGGTGAAAAATGAGGGTAGACACACGCCACGTTCCCTGAACGCCCTACTAATCTTACAGAATCGATAGTTGGAATATCATTTGATTTTTTCACAGTGTTTGACGCGTTTCTCTTTGTTCATAAATTTAGTTTTAGTATTGTATCCATATGTGCTATATTCTTGCTTAATTATTGTTTGTTTGTAGAGATTGATTTTGACGTACCCATACCTTATGTAAAGGTGAAGGAATAAAGGATAATT
The DNA here is from genome assembly GCA_009739505.2 of Apolygus lucorum. Classification (NCBI taxonomy): domain Eukaryota; kingdom Metazoa; phylum Arthropoda; class Insecta; order Hemiptera; family Miridae; genus Apolygus; species Apolygus lucorum. The sequence goes on from CM019171.2 coordinate 6,386,867, forward strand.
TGAATTTGAATTTGAATCAAGATAGCCAATCCTGCTAGCTCTGTCCAAGTTGTTCGAAAAACTCCTCCAAAAGAAACTGCTCAGTATCATAGAAGAACGCAACCTAATTCCTGACCATCAGTTTGGGTTTAGGAAGAACCATTCTACTTTAGACTAAGTCCATAAAATTACAAGTATTATTGAGATAGCGCTAGAAGAGAAGGAGGTCTGCTCTGCCATCTTCCTTGATGTGACTCAGGCCTTTGATGAAGTTTGACATGAAGGACTGATTCACAACCTTCCTAAAATGCTGCCAGAATCCTATGCTACACTTTCGCAGTCCTACATATCCAGCAGATATTTGATATTTGATTTAAGCTGGGGTGCCACAAGGCAGCGTGCTGGTCCACTACTGTACCTGCTTTACACTTCTTACTTATAGTCCAGTCAAATTAGCCAAAAAAAGGGGGGGGGTTTGCATTAATTCCGGACAAAGCGAAACTTTTATGGGTGACTTGTGGGTGCCTATGGAACATGTTTTTAGTATATTCTACTAGATTCTCCTTGTGCTAACTTTTTGGTGCCCGAAAAACCGCGATTTTTCGGCACTTGTTTCAGTTTTTTGCCTATAACTCGTACACGATGCATCCTACGGAAAATTTTACTCGTTCCTTTATTAAACAGGATGAATTTCTGCGTCGAATGACCACCTGAAACGTTAAGATCGGTTCAGCCGTTTGGCCGAAATCGATCGTTGAAGTTTGGCGATTTTTCCCAAATTGGTTGAAAAATGGGTTACGCTCAAGTTTCAAGGCCTGTACATCAAAAACGGCGTATCCAACCAAAAAATGTCACATAACCAATGTTGTAGAGAATCAAATTTTGTGTAAGAAAAGCATCCCCCCTTCCTCCCCCCTTCCACCCGCCCCTACCAAATGATAGAATAACGAAACAACTTCTGAGTAAACGAAATTATGAGTATTGAAAACGGTGTTGCAATCAAAAAATGTCATATAATCAAAGTGAAACGTCTGTTGTTCAACTTACTAAGGCACTGAGGTACTTGTAATACTAGAAAAGGCGAAAGAAAAAACATTCTCCTGGTCCTAACTTTTTGGTGCCCGAAAAACCGCGATTTTTTCGGCACTTGATTCAGTTTTTCGCCTATACTCGTACACGATGCATCCTACGGAAAATGTTACTCAATCCTTTATTAAACAGGATGAATTTCTGCGTCGAATGACCACCTGAAACGTTAAGATCGGTTCAGCCGTTTGGCCGAAATCGATCGTTGAATTTTGCCGCTTTTTCCCAAATTGGTTGAAAAATGGGTTACGCTCAAGTTTCAAGGCCTGTACATCAAAAACGGCGTATCCAACCAAAAAATGTCACATAATCAAAGTTGTAGAGAATCAAATTTTGTGTAAGAAAAGCATCCCCTCTTCCTCCCCCCCCCCCTCCCACCCGCCCCTACCAAATGATAGAATAACAAAACAACTTCTGAGTAAACAAAATTATGAGTATTGAAAACGGTGTTGCAATCAAAAAATGTCATATAATCAAAGTGAAACGTCTGTTGTTCGACCTAAGGCACTGAAGTACTTATAATAATAGAAAAGGCAAAAGAAAAAACATCTCCTAGATTCTCCTTTTGCTCACTTTTTGGTGCCCGAAAAACCACGATTTTTCGGCACTTGTTCCAGTTTTTCGCCTATAACTCGTACACGATACATCCTACGGAAAATTTTACTCTTTCCTTTATTAAACAGGATGAATTTCTGCGTCGACTGACCACCTTCATTTTTTAGATCGGTTCAGCCGTTTGGCCGAAATCGATCGTTGAAGTTTGGCGATTTTTCCCAAATTGGTTGAAAAATGGGTTGCGCTCAAGTTTCAAGGCCTGTACATCAAAAACAGCGTATCCAACCAAAAAATGTCACATTATCAAAGTTGTAGAGAATCAAATTTTGTTTAAGAAAAGCATCCCCCCTTCCTCCCCCCTCCCACCCGCCCCTACCAAATGATAGAATAACGAAACAACTTCTGAGTGACGGGTGTGTCAATCGCCAAACTTCAACGATCGATTTCGGCCAAACGGCTGAATCGATCTAAAAAATGAAGGTGGTCAGTCGACGCAGAAATTCATCCTGTTTAATAAAGGATAGAGTAAAATTTTCCGTAGGATGCATCGTGTACGAGTTATAGGCGAAAAACTGGAACAAGTGCCGAAAAATCGTGGTTTTTCGGGCACCAAAAAGTGAGCAAAAGGAGAATCTAGGAGATGTTTTTTCTTTTGCCTTTTCTATTATTATAAGTACTTCAGTGCCTTAGGTTGAACAACAGACGTTTCACTTTGATTATATGACATTATTTGATTGCAACACCGTTTTCAATACTCATAATTTCGTTTACTCAGAAGTTGTTTTGTTATTCTATCATTTGGTAGGGGCGGGTGGGAGGGGGGGGGGAGGAAGAGGGGATGCTTTTCTTACACAAAATTTGATTCTCTACAACTTTGATTATGTGATATTTTTTGGTTGGATACGCCGTTTTTGATGTACAGGCCTTGAAACTTGAGCGTAACCCATTTTTCAACCAATTTGGGAAAAAGCGGCAAAATTCAACGATCGATTTCGGCCAAACGGCTGAACCGATCTTAACGTTTCAGGTGGTCATTCGACGCAGAAATTCATCCTGTTTAATAAAGGATTGAGTAACATTTTCCGTAGGATGCATCGTGTACGAGTTATAGGCGAAAAACTGAATCAAGTGCCGAAAAATCGCGGTTTTTCGGGCACCAAAAAGTTAGGACCAGGAGAATGTTTTTTCTTTCGCCTTTTCTAGTATTACAAGTACCTCAGTGCCTTAGTAAGTTGAACAACAGACGTTTCACTTTGATTATATGACATTTTTTGATTGCAACACCGTTTTCAATACTCATAATTTCGTTTACTCAGAAGTTGTTTCGTTATTCTATCATTTGGTAGGGGCGGGTGGGAGGGGGGAGGAAGGGGGGATGCTTTTCTTACACAAAATTTGATTCTCTACAACTTTGGTTATGTGACATTTTTTGGTTGGATACGCCGTTTTTGATGTACAGGCCTTGAAACTTGAGCGTAACCCATTTTTCAACCAATTTGGGAAAAATCGCCAAACTTCAACGATCGATTTCGGCCAAACGGCTGAACCGATCTTAACGTTTCAGGTGGTCATTCGACGCAGAAATTCATCCTGTTTAATAAAGGAAGGAGTAAAATTTTCCGTAGGATGCATCGTGTACGAGTTATAGGCAAAAAACTGAAACAAGTGCCGAAAAATCGCGGTTTTTTCGGGCACCAAAAAGTTAGCACAAGTAGAATCTAGTAGAATATACTAAAAACATGTTCCATAGGCACCCACAAGTCACCCATAAAAGTTTCGCTTTGTCCGGAATTAATGCAAACCCTAACTGCTAATTTGACTGGACTATTACCACAAACTGAAGATAATACCCTCGCTACGTTTGCGGATGATACTGCAATTATAGCGACTGGGGAAACAAACAGTGAATCAGTTACCGAGCTAAATTTCTGTATTCATGATTGTACAGTGATATGAAGAGTTAGAATGAATGAGACTAAGTCAGTGCATGTTGATTCCACGAATAAAAGATCAACTATGTGCCAGCATTTCTCGATAACAAGGTGATACCGAATGCCAATGAAGCAAAATATCATTGAATGACGCTGGATGCCTAACTAAGGTGGAAGTCCCACGTCAAGAAGAATAATGTACTTCCAGAATAATGTTCTGCGATGCTGCGTTGATGCATACAGATACTTTAGAAATTACAGACTTCACTACGAGCTGGAAATTGAATCTGCCAATGAGGTCATTCGCAGCCAAGCCATAAATCACCTTTTGAGGCTCCTAGATCATGTAAATGAGGATGTCATCCAGGATGAACTGTGTAGTCTAATGTCTGTTTGTATGGATCAGAACTATTTTCTATTCGAAGGTAAATATTATACTCAGCCAGGGGTAGCCATGGGTTCACCGCTGTCTCCTTTGCTTGCGGATATTTATATGGATCATCTTGAAAAACGAATCTTTGAAAAGTGTAAATCAAACAACCTTTTATATTGGTATAGGTACGTTGATGATATAATAATTCTATGGACAGGAACTGAAAGGCAACTAAATTCTTTTCATGAAAAAATCAATACACTAGATCCTTTTGTTAAATTCACTCTTGAACTAGGTGGAAATAAGCTTAATTTTCTTGATCTGTCCATCTCATTGATTAACAGAAAACATGATTTCTCCATTTATAGAAAAGATACCTACAGTGATATCACTATTCATAGTACATCAAATCATCCCTTAGTTCATAAACATGCTGCTTTCCATAGTATGATCAATAGAGCTTTGTCAATACCAATGAGTGATCAAAATGTATCTAAAGAAAAAACTATTATCAAGAGTATAGCCGCAAGCAATGGATATGGGGGATGTCTCATTGATTCCATATGGAGCAAGGTTCTTAGGAAAAAGTGTAGAGACGGGGTTTCTAATTTGGTTAGAGAAGTTGTATTAGAAGAGAAAAAGTGGATAAGTATACCTTATTATGGAAAGATTTCTGACAAAATTGGCAAAATGTTATCATCTAGAGGTTTCAAAGTAGGGTTTAAAAATAAAAATAATCTTAAAGCTTCGTTGGGTTCTGTTAAAGATAAAATTAGCGTTCAAGATAAAAGTGGAGTTTATAAGCTGAAATGTTCTTGTGGGCTTGAGTATTGCGGTCAAACTGGTAGGAAATTTAGGGAAAGAATAAAAGAGCATGAGCAGGATTTCAGTGATAGCAAAGGTGATTCTGCTTTTGCGAATCACCTAAGAGAATCCAATCATAACTTTAGTTTTGATCTAACAGACAGACAGTACATAGAATTTCCTCATTTTTGCCCGAAGGGAGATATGTTGAATGTGCTTGAAAAGTTCGAGATTCTTAAAAGAGATAGGTCTGGTAAATGTCTGAATGAGGTGGTCCCTCAACATGTTTCACCATTGATAGGTTCCTTCCTACAATAGCTTGGTCCCCCCTTCACAATGTTACTATCACCAATGTTTGAGCTCCCTTTCACTTTGTCTGCCTTGATTGGCATTTGATGATCCTCCCAGGTCCCTTCACTTCCTTGAGCCAATAGGATTCTCCTTTCACTTATCTGATTGGGTATGACTTTCACTTTCTCGACCAATAGGATTCAAGCTCCCTTTCACTTGTGACTATAATATAGTCATATATAAGCTATGCTTATATATATAGCTTATTATATATAAGATATGCTTATATAAGCTATGCTATAGTTATATTATAAGCGATGCTCTTTGTGATGTACCTTCAGTTATTGTTTGTTACTGATGATGACCTAACCGTCGAAATCGATTTAACTTGTAACTCATTATTTTCGTAGAAAATAGACAACGTTCTACTCAACTCCGTTTTTATGTCATCCAGCTTCATAACACAGATGATCTGCTTAGAAGACTTGAGAGAACCAAGCCACACACGATCCCATTCACTTAGTGTGACCATCATGAAGTGGAAATTTCAGGACAATAAGAACTAAGTGAAGCATCTTTGTTTTCTTAAAGTACACCAACTATGTATCAGAAAAATGTTGCTTATAAGTTGTAACTTGGTGCAATAAAATAAGTCAAAAAAAAAAAAAAAATCCAATGGCCATCAGTTTTTGTTTAAATGTGGATAAACTGATCCATGTAAAAATCGGACTTCCAAAAAGATACCTCAGGATATTAAGGGTTAAAGTGTGATGAGGAAAGTAAAAAGGAAGTTCAACACCCCTTCTTATCTATGATATAATGAAATACAGCAATGATGGGAAATGAATGAGTTCGGAAAAAAAACTCTTGGCGTTCTGGTTGCTCAAGTCTCCTCGGCTACCCCTCTTATGAGCCAATGTACGAGTAGATATGGAAGCCGAGGCACGAGCCCAACCGAGTTTTTTGGCGCTGGCGAATCGGTAATTACAAACGGCGTTCCAAGGCTTCACGGCAGGCTATGTGAATAGGGTTAAGACCTGACAAACAATGGGTCAGCCTTATGGGAAGGGAGCCTTATCGGACTGCCTGAAACGAAACGACTCCCTCCAGCCCGACAACTATTGTCTCCGCGATTGGCAAAGCATTTCCATTAGCTTTATCGAGCCCTGTTCCCTGCTTATTGCGACACGAGCATAAACGTACCCTTGGTTTATAATATTTGTCCTTTTACAGACAGGACACAATCCAAATTTAAATGGGCAATATACCATACAAGTATACTAACCTGAATTTATTTATAGGAGCCTCAGAGTTACAATACTACATTGAAGGACCTCATACCTAATTTTTAATAAATCTTTTGACACAAATTAAATTTGGTGTTTTTGCTACGAGCCATTAATGTTTCGTAGTCCTCAGAGGTAGGTCGAATTGCCTTTACAATAATAATATTGAATCAAGCAATTGATATTCGCCCAAAATCAGCGATTTCTTGCAAAAGTTTGTTGGGTGAACGATGATCTCAAGGAGAAGTTAGAGCGTAGCGTAGCGAATGGAGGATCTGAATACAAAAAAGCCAGCTAAATAGCATGACAGTTAAATCTCAACTTGTACTCAACGGCCCAGCTGACACCAAGAATAGAAAAAAGGTGGAGGGATGTAGCTTAATAGAGGAGAGGGGTGAAGCTAATCTCCAGGTGGATTATCTGGAGATTAGTGGAGACCCAAAATAACAGTTTTCTTACCCCTTAGGGGAGAAAACTTTTGTCATTTTAGCCAGTGACAGCAACATTGACCATTCTTCACAAAAAATATTATATCTACCAATAACCTACACCTACCATTCTATGAAGGGCACCAATCAGAAGGGCCATCCCAGATCTTACAATTTCAAAACGATATTGATTCTTAAGACAGACAAGGAATGCAACCGTACACCAATACTAGTGTCAAGTTTCAGTGTCAAAGCCTTACCACATCATTTGAAATAATTCCTCAAACGAGCATGACAAACGCATCACGATACAATAACACTTCAACCAGACCACTGTGCAGGCATTATATGAATATCGATACCTTAATACAGAAAGGCTCTATGTCCACCCGTCTTCCATATTTTTCATTTCATTTTTTTTTTATTAAAAAAAAAAAAAAACTCGAATACAACAAAACTATCATTGATGTTCTTGACGATTATAGCTCGAAAATGTCTAGAAGAAATGAAAGAGTTTAGTGTAATAAGCCATTATTATAGAAATTGTGCACTGGTGAAAACTTCTTATGAGTATTTCTCAAAACTTCGTTGTTGGAAATAGCGCCTTTGTGCTTCAAGGTATCGATATTATTTCACTATACAGGGTGTCCCAGAACCGATCAAAATTACTTCAGGAATCGATTCTACAACTAATTTGCAACAGCTTTTCCCTCCTAGCACTTTCTTTTCACCCCGCTAAAAATGCCAATTTTTCCTCTTTGTTTTCCGAGCTCTTGACCAGTTCAGAAAAACTGCACCTACTATATAGTCTTTCTACTTCAAACTTGAAAATGAACTTAAATGTTTTTTTTTTCAAACATTTAGGTGATTTTTTCCTGCTTGAGCACGGTCTTCTTCAGAGGCCCCCAAAAGCATAGAATTAGAGGGAGAAATGGGGATTGATTGCGAAACGTATAGCAAAAATTGAGGTTTTCTCACACCATTCCAAAGTGAGAAAAGTTGCATTTTAAGCGGGATAAAAAGTGCTTTGAGGGAAAAGCTATTACAAATTAGTTGTAGAATCGATTCCTGAAGTATTGCTGATGGGTTTCGAGAACCCTTGTAAAAGCAGTTCACGAATAACCCTTGAAAGGTGAAAAACCCCTCAATTTTCGCTGAAATAACACGTTTTTTCACCTTCTAACACAGTGGTTCCCAAACTGGGGGGCGCGCCCCCCTGGGGGGGCGTGGAGAAAGTCCAGGGTGGGCGTGACACCCAAATGAAATAAATTTAAAAAAATTACAAAAATAATTTCCTCAGATTTTTGAAATAAAGTTTTTCTAAGTTTTCTAAATTGTTTTTGTAATGTTTCAATTTCCACGTTTTTTACCAATTTCCACGCTTCCACATAAAGAATATTCACTTGACATAATGGTCAAGTGTTTGTAAAAAATTAAAGCCATTGTTTAAAATAAAACAGATGAAGACACACAAGAGTTCAATATCCTCAAAACCGTCCCCCTCCATAGCAGTTACTGTCAGACGCAACGGGTGTGTGTACCGATACCTCCGTTTGGCCTTGGCGTGAGTGCGAGTGTCCTTGAATGTATCTGTGTTACAATGTTAAATTTTGTATCAGTAATTATATTCGTTTTTCATGTAATACTTGTTTTAATTTTCACCATACGTACAATTATTGAATCTTTCCATTCCGCGTTACCGCATTCAACAGTGATCGAAAAATCTACCTACTCACCGTATCAAGTAGGCACATACTTGTGCAAGTAGGAGTTGGTATGTACGGCACCGTGGAAATAGGGTATTGCAAAATGGAAATCTGTGTAGGGGGGCGTGGGGGGTCTCCAAACAACCAGAGGGGGGCGTGGTACAAGAAAGTTTGGGAACCCCTGTTCTAACATTTCCTTCCTCAAATTTCAACGAATTTTGACGCTCTTTAGACCACTTTAGAGCCACAAAGTCGAAAACACGAGAAAAAATCGCAGTGAAAAAAGTCCCATTTTGAGCGGCGTGAAAAGAAAGTGCTAGAGGGAAAAGTTGTTGCAAATTAGTTGAGAATCGATTTCTGAAGTATCGTTGATTGGTTCTGAGACTCCCTGTTAAGACAATAGCGAATGAAAACTGTTACACGAAGCAGATAATTAAACAAACCTTAATGCTCGTCAACAACAACACTTAAGTGGTTGGGAGTTAGATTCGATAAATTAACCTTCAGTTACTAAATCAGTCACTAAATATCAGTCACTACCTTCCGTGAGAATGAGTCATGAGATTTCTCGGCAACTCAACATTCAGAAGGTATTGCCCACCAAAAACAAGAAATTACTTCGCGCTGCTAATAAATTTAGTAACTACAGTAATTAGTAAGTAACAACAACTATACCTTCCTTGTGAAATCAACGGGTTTCTTTGAATTGTGATGAGAGAAATCCGAATTCTGAATTCCGCTGTAAGTATTATTATAATATTGTAATGTCCACGTAGTAGACACCTGCTACTCACCGGTAATGTGGTGTGCGAATTGTGAAGACAAGCAGCCGTATTCACAAACTGCACTAAGTGGGGCTTTGTACTAAGTGAAGCTTGAAAGCTCCACTTAGAGCTGTACTTTGGAGAAAACGCTATTCAAGAACCAAACTTTGGAAGAAGTGTCTCTTTAGCCGCTCTTTACCGAAGCTAAACTTTCGTCAAGTTACACTCTCCGGGTAAGTTTGGCTCCTACCACACTTTACTGGCCCTCAGTGCAGCTTTTGACGAGAAGTACGTCTATTTTGCTTGATTCGACAGCCGTTTTACGAAATTTTCCGTTCGGATTTAAATGGAAAACATCAGTTTTCCTTCAATGGGGTATTTCGGTCAATTTTTTTTATTTATTTTTTCAAAAGAGTATGGCTCAGGAATAACGGTAATCGGGTCTGTTCGTCGAGAAAATGTTTTTAAAAAATCAGAGAAGCTAAGGAAAGTTGAAGATTTGAATGGTGTGACGTAGCTAGCCAATCGTGACGTAGCTAGCCAACTGTCTTTTAAAAAAGTATCCATGCACAGAAACCCTTGGAAGGCCTCTTGGATACTACAAAACACCACTCACACAGGCGCACGGCGTAGTCCGCGGCGTAGTCCTTTCCTAGTGTGTGTGCATTTATAGCGACCCGCCTTTTTCAAATGTGTGATCTCTTTAATTAATTTTTCTACCACATGTTATAGTATCATTGGGCTAAAAGTTGGAGTATATAGGTTTTCAAGGGTGCTGAATCCAAATTTGAGGTCAAAAACCTGAATTTCCGACCCACCGAAATACCCCATTTCCTTATCAGTTGAACCTAAAGCTGAACTAAGAGCAGCTAGACTAAGAACCATTGTGAATAGCGATTTCTCCTTTAGTTTCACTTTGGCCTAAAGTATCACTTTCGGAAGTGCGACTTCAAGTGTCACTTTGATGATTGTTGTGAATACGGGCTTTGTGTTCTAAAATTGTTATTATTTACTCACCTTCACAAAGGACATGTCCGTCATAGGTACTTAAAATTTCCTTTGGCTTTTATTTTGTTTCAGTGAAATAATTTGAGGATTCACGTTATCAATGGTTATCTACGTTATTTACGGCATTTAGTATAATAATTCCATGATGGTTGGTAATTTTGTCTTTCTGCGAATCAAGTTGAATTGAAGGATTCTATCATCACTTCCATGTGTTCAACCAGTCTCATAAACAGCACGAAGAATTACTCTTGCTATCCAGGTAGGACAAATTCGAATGACGTAGGTACGTATTTCAACCTACCAAGTTATGTCTTTAGATATCTCTATTAACTTATCTTCGAGCCAAACTGAATTGCCGTCAAAGTTCTGTTCCCTTTCGTATTTTCTCCTGAGGTGAGGCCATCAACACCTCTCGAGTCGTTAAGGAATGGAAAACATTCACTTCCTTACACCATCGAAGGTGTTAATACAGGAATAAATTGACGGACAATGATAAGGGAGACGTTTATTGCCTCATTCAAAAAATCGCAGTCATGTTAATTTTTAACGCGCTGGTTATTCAACTTCTTCGATTGACCAAGGATACAGACATTTTAGCAGTGAGAGCCAAACACATAGAAAAATGTGGTATGAAATGAATGAAAAGGCAGTAATAACAGCAGAAAAGAAATTCTTGATGATTCATTTCGGACCAGAAAATCAGACCGTTCAAATAATGAAGAAATAACGGTGTTCTGAAATGTTTTCATTCGCTGTAATTTTACTCAGGTATCAACAACTTTCTCTAAACACGATATTAACTACTCTACGTTCTCTTCTTGTAAAGAAGCGTAGCATCTGGCAGACAAAAAACAAAAAAGGCCATCAGGAAGACGGAAAACACTCAAAAGGAGAAAAGGTCATGGATTACTTCAAAATTATAGGGCTTTTACAATAGAAAGAGGACAATTCTTGGTGTACCAGGTGGCATCACAGGAAGATCAAGTTTGTGAAGTAAGTTTCAAAAAGGCTAACACTGTTTTAATTTTCAACCAGAATATCTGAGCCAAAAACCTCTATACAGGGTGTAACGGTTAAGGTCGTACAAACGGCCAGGGTTCGATTCTACAACTAATTTGTGACTTTTTTTGTCTCCTGACTTTTTTTTCTTAACCCCCTGTGATGATATTATTATTACCGTTCCTATGTAGTGTCATGTTTCCATGGGCACAGTTTCAAATATTCTTTCATTTCTCGTTTCACAATTGTATCGCGATGTTTTACGCTGAATAAAGCCTTGTCTAAGGTATTCTCTATCACTTCTATAACAATTTAATCAGCATAAAAATGGAAAGGAATCTTCGACCTGAACGATTTAGTGTTGATCCGAACTCAAGTAATGCAGCAGAGGAATGGAAACACTGGAAGAGAACATTCACTAACTTCCTGGCCATCTCTAAAGGTGAGAACAATACTCCTTTAACTCCCGAACAAAAGCTTCTTTATTTGACAAATCACGTCTCTGCCTCTATCTTCACTCTTATTAGCGACAGTAACACTTTCGATGAAGCATTGGCCATTCTAGAGACTACTTTTGTCAAACCTAGGAATATTGTCTTTGCAAGACATTGTCTTGCAACTCGCCGCCAGGCTCATGGAGAATCCGTGGACCAGTATCTGCAAGCTTTGAATGTCCTCAGTAAAGACTGCGATTTCAGAGCTGTCACCGCTGAGGAAAATAAGGGATCGTACATTCGGGATGCCTTTATCGCTGGGCTCACGTCAACAGCCATTCGTCAAAGGCTACTTGAAAACGCATCACTCACATTGGCACAGGCTTCTGACCAGGCACGGGCTTTGGAAGCTGCTCAGCTTCACGCCCTTAGTTACTCATCTCCTGTACTACCTGTTAACGCAATTATTCCTGACAAAACGACCTCACTCAATATTGTAGAGCGGGCACCATCTGAAAATTGTGCAGCCACTTCTTCTAGGAACATGAAATGTTATTTCTGTGGCTATAAGCGTCACCCTCGAAGTGAATGCCCTGCTAAAGACGACAAATGCAATGAGTGTGGTAAACTCGGGCATTACAGCCGAGTTTGCCAGTCGAGAAAAAAACATACATCTGCCTCGGCAAAATTTGGTCTTATTGATGCAAATCCAGACAAACTGTTGTCAGTAATTACAGCTGCTTCTTGTCAACACTCATTGAGAAAAGCTATTGTTCCCATACTCATAAATAACATTAAATTCTCGGCCCTAATTGATACAGGTAGTTCTTCAAGCTTCCTAGATAATGCTATTGTTGATAGATGCAATGCTTCGATACTCCCGTCTCAAGAGAAGATCACAATGGCGAGCTCTTCGCTCACCTCTACAGTCGAGGGTTGCTGTCGCGTCAATGTTAAGTTGCAGGGTCACATTTATACTGATGTCAAATTATTGATAATGAAAAATCTATGTTCGGATGTTATTATTGGTCATGACCTTCTTTCCGTTCATTCCTCTCTTGAATTGGTCCTGGGAGGTCCTAAGGAACCTCTCTCAATTTGTAATTTAGCTGCTGCCAAGGTGCAACCAGTATCGTTGTTCACAAACCTATCCAACGATATTCGTCCTATTGCAATCAAGTCGAGGAATTATTCAAAGGAAGATTCTGAATTCATTAAGGCTGAAGTCAAGAAATTATTGGATGAAGGGATCATAGAGGAAAGTATCTCTCCATGGAGAGCGCAGGTACTGGTGGTCAACAATACAAATCACAAAAAAAGAATGTGCATAGACTACTCGCAAACAATAAATAGGTTCACACAGCTAGACGCCTATCCAATCCCCAACATTGAAACTATAGTGGCAAACGTCGCTAAAAATGCATTTTTCAGTACTATTGACCTGAAATCAGCATACCACCAAGTGCCTATTTTGGAATCCGAAAAAGTGTATACTGCATTCGAGGCTGATGGCACGCTGTATCACTTCACACGGATTCCTTTTGGGGTCACCAATGGAGTGCCTGCATTCCAAAAATTTATCAATACTATTATCAAGACAGAGAATTTGACAGAAACTTACGCATACTTAGACGACGTAACTATATGCGGGAAGACTAAGGAAGAACACGACGCAAATCTCCAATCTTTCATGCGATCATCAACAAAGTACAATTTAACATTTAATGAAGAAAAATCAAAATTCTCACAGACCTCGATAAATCTTTTGGGTTATAAAATTTCACAGAATTACATTAAACCTGACGAAGACAGACTTCAGCCACTCCTGAAACTTCAGCTACCTAAAAACCAAAAAGAACTGAGACGTGCGCTGGGGATGTTCGCTCATTATTCAAGATGGATCCCTCAATATTCTGATAAAATCAGGCCACTCGTACAGGCAGGAAGTTTCCCCCTACCATTAGAACTGAACAAACTCATTGAATCATTGAAGACCGACATTGCAAAATCTGTTGTATCCGCCATTGATGACAATGAATGCTTCGTAGTTGAGACTGATGCCTCTGATTTTGCAATAGCGGCTACTCTTTCACAAGGAGGTCGTCCTGTAGCCTTCTTTTCCAGGACATTATCCGAGTCTGAACAGCATCATTCAGCCGTAGAGAAAGAAGCAGCTGCTATAGTAGAATCCCTACGCAAATGGCGTCACTACTTGATAGGAAGGCATTTTCGTCTAATCACAGATCAGCAAAGTGTTTCATTTATGTTCGACCACCGAAGACACAGCAAAATTAAAAATGAAAAGATTATGCGCTGGAGACTCGAACTATCGTGTTTCTCGTACGAAATAGTTTATCGCCCTGGGAAAAATAACATAGTTGCTGACACATTGTCAAGGATCAGTGCTTCCACTACCAGTCTGGATCTCCAATTTCTCCATCGAACACTTTGTCATCCGGGTGTCTCTCGATTAGCTCATTGGGTGAGGAGCAAAAACCTTCCATTCTCGATAGACGAAATCAGAAGAACTACTGCTGCCTGTCAAGATTGTGCCGAGCTAAAACCAAGATTCTTTAGGAATGAAGGTGTACTTGTTCACGCTACTTCACCATTTGAGAGACTTAACCTTGATTTTAAGGGTCCCTTACCAACTACGACTCGAAATTGTTATCTGTTGACAATTGTTGACGAATTTTCACGGTTTCCCTTTGCATTTCCTTGCCCAGATATGTCCGCCTCCACAATCATCTCCCATCTCACTAATCTTTTTGCAGTCTTTGGAATGCCCGCCTACATTCATTCGGACAGAGGAGCGTCTTTCATGTCTGGAGAGCTCAAGGACTTTTTGACAAAAAAAGGAGTAGCAACGAGTAGGACCACGGCTTATAATCCGAGGGGCAACGGCCAAGTAGAGCGCTATAATGGAGTGATATGGAAAACCATACAGCTTGCTCTTCGTTCCTCTCACTTGGATACTAAAGCCTGGGAGCAGGTCCTAGCTCAAGCCCTGCACTCGATCAGATCGCTACTCTGCACATCGACAAACACAACCCCTCATGAACGAATGTTTAGCCATCCCAGAAGATCATCTCATGGGACATCAATTCCCTCATGGCTATCGGCTCCTGGTCCAATATTGATGAAACGTCATGTTAGGGGGAGCAAGTATGAACCATCAGTGATTAAAGTAGATCTACTTGAAGCGAATCCCGATTATTCACACGTAAGACTTCCTGATGGACGAGAAACTACGGTTTCTAATCGCCACCTAGCGCCTATGGGTGAAGAGAGCATTAATTCACCGGAGAGTCCAGATCATCAGTTTGAGGACGGAGTCCACGATAATCCGGTACAAGAGCAGCTTGAACCACCGATGCCTGATCTTCCTTGTCTAGAACCAACAGGTGTTCAACAAACTCTGAGACGTTCAACAAGAATAAGGAATCCACCCAAGTATCTTGAGGACTATAACTGGAAAGATGACGGGGGGAGAATGTGATGATATTATTATTACCGTTCCTATGTAGTGTCATGTTTCCATGGGCACAGTTTCAAATATTCTTTCATTTCTCGTTTCACAATTGTATCGCGATGTTTTACGCTGAATAAAGCCTTGTCTAAGGTATTCTCTATCACTTCTATAACACCCCCTTAAAATCGGACTTTTTTCCACTTTTAAGATTTTTTCGTATTTTCGACCTTACGCCATTAAAACAGCCATAGCTCCCTGGTTTTTCAGTCAAAATTCAAATGTAATTATACCGTTGGAAAGAGCGTTAAATTCTCTATCTCCCTAGTGTTAAATAAAACTTTTATAAGAAGACTAAGATGTTGAAAAATGAACCCAAATTGTAAAATCTCGAAAATATCGGAAATTTTTCGTTTTTTCAAACGTTTGTAACACTAACTGAAACTGCCGGTTAAGTTCTCACTGTAACCCTGAAAGTTGGCCCAAAATCTCAGCTTTACAACGGTATGGTCATAAAATTGTTTACAGTGGACTAATGGTGTAAAATCCTCGTTCCCGTGCCAAAAACCGTGGATCTTCCAGTAAAAATCGACGCTTTTCGCGAAAGACATTTTTGCCCTAAAATGAGTTAGGCAGCCATCCTTTCGTATTTTGTGGGATTGGTTTATGTTTGTTATTGATATCTTCCAGTTTTATGAACTGCTATTTTGTTTTAGACAGGTTATTATGAACAGGGTGGTTTGATTACTTGCGATGTGGGGAGGAGGATGGACATTAAAAACATACCTTTGAACTTATTGTCAACGGTACCTAGTAACGTTTAACTTGGCCGATCTAGTAATAAAAAAATTGGCATACCAAATAACAGAAATTAAGACACTTTTCGAAAAGTGAATTGGACAAGATATTAGTGACTGCTTTTTTCGATAAGTCTTGTGTCATAATTTGACTCAGTGAGACAAAATACGGAAAGATGGCTGCCTAACTCATTTTAGGGCAAAAATGTCTCTCGCGAAAAACTTCGATTTTTACTGGAAGATCCACGATTTTTGGCACGGGAACGAGGATTTTACACCAATAGTCCACTGTAAACAATTTTATGACCATACCGTTCGAAAGCTGAGATTTTAGGTCAACTTTTAGGGTTACAGTGAGAACTTAACTGGCAGTTTCAGTTAGTGTTACAAACGTTTGAAAAAACGAGAAATTTCCGATATTTTCGAGATTTTACTATTTGGGTTCATTTTTCAACATCTTAGTCTTCTTATAAAAGTTTTATTTAACACTGGGGAGATAGAGAATTTAACGCTCTTTCCAACGGTATAATTACATTTGAATTTTGACTGAAAAACAAGGGAGTTATGGCAGTTTTAATGGCGTAAGGTCGAAAATACGAAAAAATCTCAAAAGTGGAAAAAGTCCGATTTTAAGGGGGTTAAGAAGAAAAAGTCACAAATTAGTTGTAGAATCGAACTTTGGCTGGTTGTACGACCTTAACCGTTACACCCTGTATAGTAGCTATTCTGAAATTTGAGGTTTCATTCAGGCGAAAGTTACGTCACCAATGCATAAAATCACCTACCAAATGTAGTTAATTACCCGTTGTTGAACACACAAGTATTCAGAGCTCTACATAATATGTAGAGCTTAAATCTTCACTTTTTACGCTTGAAGACTGGTAAAGAAAGGATAACAAAAAAAAAAAAAAAAGATTTGAGCAGCTGTTTAAAGCAGGTCGTTTATCTCTGTCGAGGCAGATCGGTGTTGAAGACGGTTGAGCAAAGTTGGATGATTTAATGAAACCTACACCCGAATTTGCAGGCAGCACGGCGCTTTTGGTGTTGAGACAATGACGCACTCACGTTTATGAATGGAAAGCCAGCTGATTACAATTTACAATGGCGGTACCTGAGCTTCACGGAAAATAAAACGTATTCAAACTCAAGGCTGAATCGGAGGACAATTGAAAATAATCATTAACCCAATGGAGGAGCAGGTTACAAAACGTCTGGGTCCAAGTATCGTCAGTAGGACGTGCTCACGAGATTGCACCTTCACTAAACCTTGGAGTATTCCTCTACCTACTTTACAACAATAGAGAGAGGCGTCTGTCTGTGATGAGTTGAAATAAAAGGGGGACTTGAGGAGCGACATCGATTTTATCGAGTGGCACCTCCATCACGTCTTGGAAACATTCTCCCGTTGAACGCCAAACTGCAGTAAATCCCTCGCAAGCCTGCTGATCATAGATCTATGATCATGACTTCCAAACACTCGTGCTTCAGATAACTTAACAAGAATAACAAGGAGATGTGGGAGGAAGGTATGAAATCAAGTAACCAACTCTGATAATAAGAATGTATCTAAGGGTTCGACTGCTGCCTAATATTAGCATTCTTACTATCTTGAAATGAGCTTGAGTAAAGAACTTTAGTAACCAATTTTCAGGAGGACAATTTTATACAGGGTGTCCCACGTTAAGGACCAGAAAACCACGGAAGTCGATTCTACAACTAATTAAGAAACAAAATGTCTCATACCTATTTTGTTTTAACCCCTTGCTTTTCCAAGTTTTTCAAATTTTAAAATTGTTTTTGTTTGTTTGACTTATATCTACTAAAATTACCATAATTACTTTATGTACCCTAAAAATGTAAAAATAAGGAAAAATTTAATAATTTCCCATCTTTTTAGTGCCTACAAACAAATAATTTTGGGGCCCTAATGGGTGAAAAATCAACTCGTGAAGTAATTTTTGTCAAATTGGCGGAACTTCCTATTTTGGTTTATTATTTTCAATAATGAACCTTTGGAATCTACCAAGAAATTTTTTTTTTTCAACACCCCCTCAAAATTTGATGGTTTACATTTCAAGGTAAGTAAAATCCAAAAATCGAATAAAAATTTGGCCCTCCGTCCGCCGTACGCGGCACTTTTGCCACTTAGCATTGACCGATTTTGATGAAATTTGGTATGTAGGCTCCATTTGGGGTCTAGTTGTGCCCCGAAGCTTTTGGTTGAGGTAGGTCACTTCTAAGTTCCAAAATCAATTTTGAAATTTTGAACACCCTAACTCAAAAAATTGCGATATAAAGGTATTGTTTTTCCTTCAATTTAAGATTCTATAGAATTTTTAGAGACCACGCGGAGCTCTGTAGGACAAACAGTTCGCTTCCTACGAAAATTTAAGGGTTTATATTGAAAAATATATATATATAAATCAAAACACTAGTGTGAATCGCAAAAGAGGCCTAATCTCCGTTCAAATTAGAGCTGATCGAAATGCAATCGATAGTTGGTGATTTTGATTTTTTTTTAAATTTTTTTTTTGATTTTTTTGATTTTTTTTCTTTTTTTTCATATTGGATGGTTGGTGATTTTGTAGACGAGTGTTTTAAAACAAGTCGGGAGGACTCCGGAGCCAACACCTCCGCCGCTCCCCCCAAGCACTGAGCTTTCCCGGCAAATCGTCGATTTCGTTGAAAAATCCACGTTTTTCCGCGTTCAAACTCAAATTTCTCCTTTAAATTCGATTGTAAAATATTTTTTGATTATACCATTGGAAGGCTGAATCTTTGCGCAGTTTTTGGTGATGAGGTACGTGAAAACCACGGGGAATGATAATCCTAACAACAAAAGAGAAATAGGAAATATTGCGAATTTGCCAAAAATTACCCTATGACTTCATTTTTCTCCCATCAGGACTGCGCGGATTCATCCGCACTTTTGGGCCCTTACCAACTACTAGAGCGGATCCATCCGCGCTTTGCCCTATTATTTAAGCAGACTTTCAAAGGCTGTGGAAGGATGGTAGTAGTTGGTTCATACCTTGTTTCCGGCTTCAGTAGTGGCAATGAACCCAAAGGACAATATTTACATTCAGTCGAGGAGTTAGTGGCTAAATAATAGGGCAGAGCGCGGATGGATCCGCTTTAGTAGTTGGTAAGGGCCCAAAAGCGCGGATTAATCCATCAGCAGTGAAAGTGTTAATACTTATACAGGGTGTCCCATGTTAAGGACCGGAAAACTTCGGGAGTCGATTCTACAACTAATTAAGAAACAAAATGTCTCATACCTATTTTGTTTTAACCCCTTGCTTTTCCAAGTTTTTCAAATTTTAAAATTGTTTTTGTTTGTTTGACTTATATCTACTAAAATTAACATAACTACTTTAATGTACCCTAAAATGTAAAAATAAGGACACCTTTGCAAAGGGCGTCAAATTTTCCCATCTTTCTAGTGCCTACAAACAATTATTTTTGGGGTCCTAATGGATGAAAAATCAACTCGTAAAGTCATTTTTGTCAAATTGGCGAAACTTCATATTTTTTCTTTTGGTTGTGCTTCCGCATGGTTTTCAAGTAGGTACCTGAACACCAAAAACTGCTTTCCAATGGTATATTAATCAAAAAAGTTTTACATTCAAATTTAGGGGAAAAATTAGTGTTTGAACGCGGAAAAACGTGAATTTTTTAAAACGAGACGGGAGGACTCCGGAGTCAACACCTCCGCCGCTCCCCCAAGCACTGAGCCTTCCTGGCAAATCGTCGATTTCGTTGAAAAAAATCCACGTTTTTCCGCGTTCAAACTCAAATTTCTCCTTTAAATTCGATTGTAAAATATTTTTTGATTATACCATTGGAAGGCTGAATCTGTGCGCAGTTTTTGGTGATGAGGTACGTGAAAAACCACGGGGAATGATAATCCTAACAACAAAAAGAGAAATAGGAAATGTTGCCAATTTGACAAAAATTACCCTACGACTTCATTTTTCACCCATCAGGACCCCGAAATATTTTTGTTGGCACTAGAAAGATGGAAATTTGACTCCCTATACAACGGTGCCCTTATTTTTAAAACTTTTCCGGTAAATTAAGGTAATTTTAGTAGATATAAGTCAAACACGCGAATACAATCTTAAAACAGGAAAAACAAGTGGTTAAAACAAAATTGCTAGGATACATTTTCTCACCTAAATTAGTTGTAGAATCGACTCCCGAAGTTTTCCGGTCCTTAACATGGGACACCCTGTATAAGTATTAACACTTTCACTGCTGGCGCGGATTCTCCCTCACTTTTGGGCCCTTACCAACTACTAGAGCGGATCCATCAAGGCTCTGCCCTCTTATTTAAGCAGACTTTCAAAGGCTGTGGAAGGATGGTAGTAGTTGGTTCATACCTTGTTTCCGGCTTTAGTAGTGGCAATGCACCCAAAGGACAATATTTACATTTCAGTCGAGGAGCTAGTGGCTAAATAATAGGGCAGAGCGCGGATGGATCCGCTCTAGTAGTTGGTAAGGGCCCAAAAGCGCGGATTAATCCACCAGCAGTGAACGTGTTAATAGGTAAATCTTGTATGAAGTATTCCAAATGCACTATGTCGCAAATCGTGGCTTCAGGTCCTGTTCCTAAGCGTAGGTAGGTGTCATATCAATTATCTCCATTCACGATGTATGACCATATATCGTAGGTTGCGTGGAAAAATGATCAAGTCTCAAAAACTAAATTTTACTACTTGATTTTTCAAACCACCAGAAACCGCGTTGGTAGGAGAAAATAATAAGTCCGTTTTTTACTGATTTTCTGGGACTTGATAACTTTTTCCAGTATGAATTTGTCGGAGCAGTTCTAATTTAACAGAAAATAAAAATCATGTGCAGAATCGGTATAGCTCTTTCATATACAACTACTGTAACCAATTCATTTATTCCAAGTTAATTAAATCAATTAGTTAAATTTGTATTTGTCAAAAAATAAGTGAATGCTTAAGCTTGTTTCTTATGAAAAACAAGATTTAATGAAAAATTATGAAAAGAAATTCTTTGAGAAGGACTCATAAAAATAGGTAAATCAATAACATTCATTCATAAAAAAAGGCAATAATGTAATTTCATTGAAATTTGAATTAAAATCACAATTCAAAGTGAAATTGAAATTATAAAGAGTACTAATTTATTATTCAAAATTGAATTTTTGGAATGTGAAAAAGTCAAATCAAAAGAACGAATAAAAAATACATAAAATAAATATAATTTCCTCTTTCCCCTTCTTCAGACATGGTATCATCCTTAGAGACTTTGGACGTCTGTAAAGTTAATATTTACCACTTGAACATTTCTACGCCGATTGGTTTACTGGTAAAGCGATCAAGTGGTGGTACTTGATTACTTTTACCGACGAACTGGAGGAAGGGGGTTCTTTTTACGTGTTTCCTAGGATTACGGGCCCTTATTAATATTAACAAAATAATATAGTGAATTCTAGACGAGTCCATTGATGCCGAGAACTGCGCAACTGTGCAAAGATGCGCAAAAAAATTGACTTATCAGTTTTTTCCAGGTAACCGACGATGTTTAAAATTGGGATACATATATTTGTAAAATCGTTTCTACGTCACGACTTCGTCATATCATAAATGACGTAAGCAAGCAGTTCCTTCAAGGATACGAGCGCCTGGTCTGGCATGCCCCTTTGGCGATCCGAGGGTTACTTCATGCCGATGAACGCATCATTTCACCCCTTCGCGAGCAAAATGCGGTTACGTGAATGTTTGCCCAGCAGCAAGGCTTTTGCCCGATCTCGAAACAGATTTTCCATTCAAAAGAGTCCGTTTTCTTTTAAAGGCACATTCCATAAATTAGTGCCCTACACCGTGTAATGAACCCTGGAAAAAAATCTTTCCTAACTGCCATTTGCTGAAAGGAGGAGAAGAAAAGTAATTTGAGTTGGAGAATAAAGAGCTGAGGCTATTATTATTATTATCTCACTTCCTGTAAAACCGAGAACCTACCCGAGTAATGCTTCCAGTTTTCCACGTTAAAGATAATCCTGTCTTTCCTGATTTAAATCATATGTATTATTATCACCCACAGTAGATGAAAGACTGAAATGGGTGGGCACTATTAATAAATTAAAGACTCTAATTAAGACTAACTTAACTAACCAGCTATCTAAAGAAAATTGATGAATTGAATACCTATATTACTATTATTATCATGTAGACTTTGGCCCTGAGGGTTTTTTGTTTTGGTAACCAACGATCTCATTGAAAGATCTAGATTAGATCTGTCCAGAAAGGTGCTGTAAGAGAGGTATCTGATGAGTGAAACTGACAAAGAAAAGGTCTTCAAATATTGAGACCAACTTTTTAAACTATTAACTTCAAAATTAGGCTGGGAATGACGTCATGAGATTTATCTTAACCCGTTCTATGGTCCAACTAGGAACTATTTAGAGTTGAAAATTGGCTGTTCTTGAAGGCGCTGAATCAAATTCTGAAGGCATGGTTTCCTCACCAAGGAGGTAAGTGCAATGGTCGATTATTCTGGGAAGGGGCACTCTGCTTATGAGGAAACAGAGAATGTGAAAGCTTTCCTCGAGAAACTATTCAAACTGCAAATTAACTCTTTAAATTAGGTGCATTGTTTATAATGGAACCTAACAAGACTCACTCACTGCCTTGGGTTGCCATAGGAAAAGAGGATTAGGCTCTGACGGCTTATACTCCCCTCTTATAGGGAACGGTCTTCAAATCACCGCAAAAACATTCAACATATTATAACTTCTAATCATGGCAGACTATCTGTTGAGACTTCTCAAGCTGCCAGAAGCAGGGTGGCTGGTGAGGAGTCAAGCTGACACAGGCTAGCCTAAAATAGGCGAACTTTTGGGCAATTTTTTTAAATAGAAAAAACTATAGTTTCGGAAATTTGAGGAAACTGCTTTATAATGACGTTATTCAATAAGAATATTCGTATGATACACGTTTCCAAATTATTTGAACGAGTTGTGCTGATCTCTGATGGAAGAAATAACTAATTATGTCAAAGAAGTAATGATAAACTGATGATTATTTGACAAAAGGCCTCCCTAGAGCCATTTCGGTGCAAAATAATTGAAAACATGTAGGGATTCACCTGCTGTCTAAATTTACCTCCAAGAGCCAATAACTGGTAGCAAGGATTCTTTTCCACGAAAAGGTGCCCAGTTCCCTGCAAATTTGTCCTGAAATTGGTCACGAATCATCGAACATTCTGTTAACAACTGTCGAATGAAGCATGAGTGGTCCAAATATCTACTTTCGCAAAGCCTGGCGTTACAGGGAACTCCTTACCTCGGAATTTCATTATAATAATTTATTGGAAAAAATAATACCAAACTTCATTTCCAAAATCCCTCCTGAGGTTACCTCTGGAAAAGAAATTCAGGCTCTGATAATCTACTCCCCACCCCCCTTTCGTCTTTGTATTTTTTTTCACGTAATAACACCTGCACATTCCTACAATAGTTTATTTCAATATAGGGCTTCCACAGATGGTCTCGCATGTGTGTTCAAAGTATAATAATAACAGCTCTAGCTGAGCCAAAACACCTCGAAGAAAAAAGTTTTACCTCACTCTTACCAAAGTACTTGTGCAGCAGGTAAATAGAAGTGTTTAGTTTTGATTCTTTGATGTTTTTAACGTCCTGATTAGCTCATTTTTACAAATTATAATGTTGAAGTCTGTGAGTTAGTTCAACTCAAATTGTTCGAAATCCTGTCTGCCCAAGTTGCATAATTCCATACGTGAACTTTTAATGTACTGAAGTTCTACAAGAAAGGATACAAAAATAGAGAAACGATAAATAGGAAACCGTGGGGCAGTTCAAGGCAATTTTTGGCGTTTCGTGAAGACCATCTTAACAATAGATAGCGCTGGAGCCCGACGTGATCTAATGAAACTTGCAGAGCACGAGCGCAAGAAGAAGAAG